>CAUYQU010010358.1:0-14740 GCA_963574635.1 Cheracebus regulus | reverse complement strand
GAGACTTAGACTCCCACACAATAATAGTGAGAGACTTTAACATTACACTGTCAATATTAGACAGATCAACGAGATAGAAAATTAACAAGGATATCCAGGACTTGAACTCAGACCTGGAACAACTAGACTTAACAAATATTTACAGAACTCTCCTCCCACAAGTCCACAAAACATACATTTTTCTCAATATCACATTATACCTATTTTAAAAGTGACCACATAACTGGAAGTAAATCACTCCCCAGCAATCGCATAGCTTTTCACAGGTTTAAATAAAATATTGGTTGGCTGCTTATTTGTTATTTTCATCCCCTATTCCTTCCTGTCTCCATTGTTAAGCACAATTATTGACATAAAAGAGGTTTTTATTACCCATTTTTAGACTGTATTCTAGCCTGGGCAATAAAACAAGAATCCCATTCTCTCCCCCTCTTTCTCTTCCTCTTTCTTTCTCTCTTTCATTCTTTTTTTTCTTTCTTTTGCTGTTTCTTTCTCCTTTTCTCTCTTTTCCCAAAATCTCTTCCTCTCTCTTTCATTCTTTTATTCTAAAAATAAAAATAAAAAAAATAAAATAAAAAATAAAATAAAATAAAATTCAGTATAATAACCATAAAATACCAACAAAACTTTATATTTTGTAATACAGTGTAAATAAAATACTGCTATGTGAAAAAATACATAAGAAAACAATTCTGAGACTGACCTGTGAAGATTATACCTCCATTCACATAGTAAAATTTTTATAAAGCTATGGTCATGTAAAAGTGTGATTTGGCAGCAGAGCAGACACATAGGTCAACAGAAGAGAAATTAGGTTAGAACAGAGCTACATGTATTTGACAATTAAGATTATGATAAAGGTAGTATGCCAGATCAGTAAGAAATAAAAGTAAAATTCTGTTAAGTGTTCTTGGGACAATAAAACTTTCTTAGTATTTAATTATAGAAGCATCTGTATAAACTTTGAGTTAGAGAAGCCCTTTTCTTATTTAAGAAACAACATTCAAGAATATATGAAGAACACTTATTTGACCATTTAAAAATTAAATACTTTTACATGATAAAATACATCACAAAGTTAAGGTAAGTAACATATGAGGAAGAAAACATTTAAAACATGTATAACAAAAGGATTTTTTAAAAAATCTACAAATCAGTTTTAAAAAATAGTAATCCAAAGTTAAAATGGGCAATAAGGAAGGCTGAGGTAAGAGGACTGCTTGAGCCCAGGAGTTCAAGACCAGCCTGGGCAACACAGTGAGACTGTGTCTCTACAGATAATAATAACTTAAAAAGAAACAGCCAGGCATGGTGGTGCATGCCTGTAGTCCCAGCTACTCAGAAGGCTGAGGCAGGAGGATGACTTGAGTCCAGGAGGTCCAGGCTGCAGTAAGCTGTGACTGTGCCACTTCACTCCAACCTGGGCAACAGAACATGCCCCTATCTCAAATATGTGTGTGTGTGTGTGTGTGTGTGTGTGTGTGTGTGTGTGTGTGTGTGTGTGTACTTACATATATCTCCAAACAATAAAAATAATTTTTAAAAATGTAATGCTGGTGAGATGACTCATGAGACTAGAAAATTTTTTAAAGACTGATAATACTCAGTAGTAACAGTAAAGGTATAGAAAATTACCAACAGTAAGAGACCAAAGTAGTACAGTACTTTTTAATGCATATTTGGCAGTTTTCATTGAAAATAAAATATACACACTCATCAACCCAGCAATTCTTTTTTTTTTTTCTATACTAGGGAATACTTGAATAGGTACACACAAAAGCATGTATAGGAATGTTTGCTGTAATATTGTTTATAACGGCTAAATAATGTAAACATATAAATGCTCACCAGTAACAATGGTAACATAAGCTATGGTTAACCTATACCACAGAATACAATATAAAGAGGTAGATGTCTATATACCAACAAGAAAATATCTTTAAGGTATACTGTTAAGTGAAAAAAGCAAGTTGCAGAAAAACCAATGTAACAATTTTAAAAATCACTTACCAAACCATATAGGTAGGTATCTGTACACAGATGAATATAAACATATTTAAAAACAAACAAACAAACAAACAAAAACAAGAAGAACCAAGTGTACATCATACTGGTAACAGATTATCTATGGAGGATGAAGTGAGACTGCATGGAATTCAAGGAAGACTTTTGTTTTACTTGTATAGTTTAATTTTTCCCCCAGAAATAATTTATTTCTTTAAAAATAAATGTAAAAGAATAAAATTAAAATAACAGAACAATCTAGATCCCATCAGTATGTGGAATAAGGGAAAACCTCATCAGAAATCACTAAGTGAAAAAGGCCATTCACAAACTATATATCTATAGGTATATATGTATATATATGCATGCTCCATTTATCTGAAGAACTTGCTAATATACATATCTATGCATATAAATCCATTTACAGGTCCCTGGCAGGGTCCACTGTGGACAGTGGTCATTTGTCATGGAGCAGAGTGGGAGTGAAGGTAGCTTGAGAAAAGTCTCAGATTTTGTTCAGTGTAGTATTACTCTGTTGCTTGACTCTTCTACAACATAGATGCATTCAAGAATAACAAGCAATTAAAAATAATAAGGAAGGGAGGGAGGAAAATTCCTGGTCACCAACTCTCCCAAAAAGGTAATGCAAATACTTAGAAACTAGGGATACAGCCTTGTAATTTTTACTTTAACAAGAAAACAGAAAAACTCCTGATAATTTTGGAGGGAAAAATCAACATGTTAGCTCTGATTATATCAAGGACCATGGCAATGGATGTGATATTTAATTTTAATCTTTGCATATACATATTTTTCTTATTTATTATAATGGACAGGTGTCCTTTTTTATAAAAACACTTTTATTAAAGGAATTGAATGCTTATGTAAAGAAATTTAAAACAATGTATTATAAAATAAGCAACTGATACTTTTGTTTCTCCTGAACACAGGCAGATACTTTTTATTTCTACTTTACATTGTAAACAGTTCAGTGTAAACATCTGTTCATTTCTAATATTGTGTACTTTTTATTGAACACACAAAGTACCTTATAAATAGCCTAACAATATGCAATTTCTCACATAATTGTGAGACTACAAATATCAAGCTTTTTTATGATTACTGAAATGGTTTTACTACTAACTTTTAAGGAGCTGTTATGAGGGAAGGGGGGGATATAGTCTCCAACCCCAAATTTTGAGGTCTCCAAAGAAGGGTATATAGGGAACCTCAAACTGCACATCTGGTATAAATATTCATTATAGGTATAAGCAAACTCAAAGATCAGCAAGAAGAGGGTTATTTTTTAACACAGGAAGGATTTTAAGGTGCCTGAGGAACACAGGAAAATTTCTGTTAAATAATGTGCTCCCTCCTTTTCATAACGAAAATCTTGATTAAATTTTTCAATAATTGGTATTATATACCACAAATTTAAATTTATTTGAAACAATGTTCTTGACATAGTTGACGAACTTGAAACATTTAATAAGAGAATCAAAATTGTTAAGAAAGTGAAGCCAGTAGTCAAGTATTAATATTTGCTTTGGGATTGATTTGTTTGATTAATTTATTTTTAACATTTTAAAACATTTCAAGCCACTTTCTTGCACTCAGAGTATCCTCCATGACCATCTGCTCCAATATTCATCACTGTGTGTTCCAGGATTCAGAGCAATGAAAAACACAATTACGAAGTTCAATCTGCAACAAAAATAATCACAACATGTTCTCCAAGGTCAAATCTAAGTGTTTTTTGGATCCTCTTCACAGCTACTCATCTTCATTGCTAGTAGAAATGAGTGGACTACCACTGAACAAATTGCACAAAGAAAATTCTAATTCTCTTTCAGCACAGATTCACTCTCCTTTCTACAAGATTTTCCAAGAGGGCTGAGAAGCTGCTTCTAATGTCAGATAAACTAACATTTTACTGTGAAGCTTATCTCTCTTTCCCTGAATCCATCAACACACACACACACAGAGACAGACACACACACACACACCCAGAGCCCTCCTTCCTTTTTGTGGTAAACAGTACTGCAGGAGAGATGAAGCTGCCTGTCATTGCCTACATCATAGTTTAAACTGGCCCTTAATACTGGACAAAGATTCTTCTAAAAGTTCATTTCTCTTTGCTGGTCCAAGCCTCTGATCTGTGACCCAAGAATCTTAGTGGAATTGCATTTTCCTGTTGGCTGGGGGGGGGGGGGCGCGGACCCTTTCCTCCAGAAAAATAACAAAATTTACAGTATATTTCCTTGTGTTCCAAAAACCAAATTTAGGATGGTCCCCCAAGTTCCTTAATTGTATCCCTTGGGTCTTCCAAATACTATTAAAATCCATCTAACCAAAACCAAATTAATACTGAAATTAACTAAAAGAACAAATCTGGTATTAACAATTCAAGTTTTTTATAGAAGTACTGACTGAAGTGGATTTATCCTTAACATTCAAAATGTGAAGAGGACACAAAGTATGAAACATCGATGAAAATAATAATCAAGGAAAAAATAACTCTCATTTAAAAAAAAGAATGCAAATGCTTGATAAATTTATAAAGATTGAATAAAATAGAGGTAAGTTACTGCTTTTTCACATTAAACATGCTACTTGCTAAACTATAAGTGATTTCTTACATCTAACAAATATATTACAAAACACTATTCAATCAGAGCTACAATAAAAATGATACTATGCACTGTCAGCCACAGTTACAAAAATCTGTTAAAAGGGATATATCATATTTTAAACCTGTAATATTGATACAAACCATATACCATGAAAGAATTAAGCAGACACCAGGCCAGATATCAGAGATGTATAAAAATTCTGCTACAGATGTTCAATAAACATCTATAAAAGGCTAACAGTAAATAAGCCCATAATGAGTTTCTGTTAGGATCAGGTCCCATGCTAGGAACCAAAAATACAAAGAAGGAACACTTTGCCTTGGGGCAAGTTAACCGTAACTGGGGAGTGGGGACATGGTGGCTCATGCCTGTAACCCCAGCACTTGGGGAGGCCAAGGTGGGCAGATCACGAGGTCCGGAGTTGAAGACCAGCCTGGCCAACATGGTGAAACCTCACCTGTGCTAAAGATACAAAAAATTAGCCGGGTGTGGTGGCATGTGCCTGTAATCCCAGCTACTCAGGAGGTTGAGGCAGGAGAATCCCTTGAACCCAGGAGGCAGAGGTTGCAGTGAGCTGAGATCGTGCCACTGCACTCCAGCCTGGGCAACGGGGCAAGACTCTGTCTCAAAAAAAAAAAAAAAAGAAAAGAAAAAGTTAACAGTATAAGGAGGATACAAGCATTAGAACAACTGCATATAAACTGATTTTCATGCTTTTCCTATGTTAAGTATAGTAAAATAATAAGGAAAGAAGTTTCACCGAAAATTTATTGAACATGCATTGCAGGACAAACACTGTGGCAGAGCTACCTGACTTTCATTCCATGCTTCCTTTCTTCTTTTTCATAAAAAATAAAATAAAAATTTTAAACTCTAGGATTTAGCTGGGTAGGACTACATTTCCCAGTCTTTCTTGCAGCAAACTATGTCTGCATAACTAAATCCCAACAAATGGGATATGAATGGGAGCAGCACATGCAAGTTTCAGGTCATAGCCTTAAAAGGAAGCTATTTTCTCCTCACATCCTTATCCTTGCCACTGGCTAGAACCCAGGCATAGTGATGGCAGCCAGGCCATGTATGAGGACACTGCACGAGGAATGGTAAACAAGATAGGAGGAACTCTGGTCCCTGGATGACCTCAGGAGGCAAGCCTGCTTCAAGACTAATTGAGGCTTCCATGTGAGAGAAATGTAAGCCTTCTCTCGTTTAAGCCACTGGTGTCTGGTCTCTATTAAAAGCCAAACCAATATCCTAACTAATGCAGGTATGTATTATAAAATTCCAGAATATTATTGCTTTTTAAAAAAATTCTTGGCTCATCACAATTTTTTAAACTTGTTATTTCAAGATAATTGTAAATTCACATGCTTTGCTAAAAAATAATACACAAGTATTCCATGTACCCTTTACCCAACTTCCTCTAATGGTAGTATCTTTTAAAACTATAATGCACTATCAAGAGCAGGATATTGACACTGATACAGTCAAAATACAAAAAACAAAACTGTTTTTTTTTTTTGAGACTGAGTTTCATTCTGTCACCGAGGCTGGAGTGCAGTGGCGTGATCTTGGCTCACAGCAACCTCCGCATCCTGGGTTCAAGCAATTCTCCTGCCTCAGCCTCCCGAGTAGCTGGGATTACAGGTGTTTGCCACCACACCAGGCTACTTTTTGCATTTTTAGTAGAGACAGGGTTTCACCATAATGGCCAGGCTGATCTCAAACTCCTGGCCTCAAGTGATCTGCCCACCTCAGCCTTCCAAAGTGCTGAGATTACAGGCATGAGCCACTGCACCCGCACCCTAAACCATTCTATTTCCAGTTAGAAGCATTCATGTGGAAAAAATATTTTTCAGATGATCAGTTATTTCTTTTAAGTTGATTTCTTTCATGGGTCCTGACCAATCTATACTTTAGCACAGAGGAAGCTTGCTATGCCCAAATGTGTATTTGCTGCCTATGTACCTGCATACATTCAATTCATCATTTATTAAGGGCCTGCTATGGATTAAGTAAAACGCAAAAAACTGGATTAGACACTGATAAACCAAAAAGACACTAATGCCCTACCCATGCAGCTTTCATTCTAAAGGAGAAACTAACATGAAACAGAGACAAACAGATAAATAAACTGCAGTGAGTTTGTCCAGGGGAAATAAGAAAAATTACTTAAATGTCATGACTATTCGTAAGGGAAACTAGTTCAGAGATCTATCAATGAATAATCTGATCATTGGTTTATGGGCTTTTTACATGGTTAGATTCAACCAAGAATGCCATTCTATTTCCTCTCTTTTTAAAATTTTCTCTCATTTCTCTCCTTTTTCTTTGCTTAGGAAATTCTTCAAGGTCCAAGTCACAGTCATTTGTTCTAATCCAAAGCAAAAAATAACTATTCTTTCCTTTCTTCTTTCATAGCACATTGATTATATCTCCTATTATCATCTGCACCACTGTCTGACTTGGACTATACTTACGTGTATTATATATACACAAGTCTTCCTGTAGACTCCTTGAAGAGAAAGAGCTGTCTCTTTTTCACATTCTATAAATCTTAGAGGACTCCAACTTATAAACTTAATTTATTCCTTCACAAAGTACTTACTGAAGGATATTTTTAAAGTGTACGAGTAATAAGAATTTTATATTTGCTATTTAAAGGAAAAGCATGTTATCTTCAAAGTTCAAAAGATAGATGTCAACTGACTTTAATTCTGTATTTTAAGTTGTAATACTTTAACACTGATGAGGGCACTAGGAGATAGGTACTTTCAGACACTAGTGGTAGGACTGTAATTAGGGACAGTCTGAGAATCAAAAGTATTTTTTAAAAATGCAGGCTATTTGGCCTACCAAACCCTAATTCTATAATTATCCTAAAAAATGAACACAAAGATCAAATTAAAAGGCCATTCATCTTAAGTCATGAAAATGTATATACTGTACTTAAAATATAAGATGAAATTGATTGTCACATACTCATCAACACAATAGTGAACCACACTCACAGTTAGAAATTCACACATTATCACCCAGAACATCAACAAGGTTCACATTTTCCCAGTAGAATGTCACTACTTTTTAATATCTAAACTTCCTAGAATGTGTCACTCAGTTTAATGCTTTTCAACCAATGTTTTTATATAAAGTAGTATTTTATATCTCCAAAATGCCACAAGAATTTAAAAAATAATGTATGGAGGGGGACCAAGTTTCATTACAAATACAACTGGTATAATATAACTTGATATTTTGAAAACTGAACTGAGTGTAAACAAAGTGGATCTATATCTCAGATGTTGGTGCTAAGACAGCATCACAGCATCACAACCAGAGTGAGCCATTCTCTACTACTCTACACACACACTAAATGTGTTTCCATAAGACTTTTGATGTTGAGCCCTTGATTTTGCTGAGTGTTATACACTAAAAAGTAAAAGTTGAGGTGTTAAAACAGAATTCTGGCAAGGGGAACAAAATGGGCGGGGCAGCAGGGGAGACCAGAATGGAAGAGAATATGTTACTACCTACAAAACAGATGTTCATTAACAATCATTACTTGATGAAGAAGCCATGTTTTGAATACCATGCAGCCACAAAAAGTAATGAGATCATGTCCTTTGCAGGGACATAGATGGAGCTGAGGTCATTATCCTTAGCAAACCAACACAGGAACAGAAAGCAAAACACCACATGTTCTCACTTATAAGTGGGAGAACATATGGTCACATGTGGGGAAACAACACACACTAGGGCCTGTCGGAGGGCAGAGGGTAGTGAGAGGGAGAGGATCAGGAAGAATAGCTAATGGATGCTGAGCTTAATACCTGGGTGATGGGATGATCTGTGCAGCAAACCACCATGGCACATGTTTACCTGTGTAACAAACCTACACATCCTGCACATGTGCCCCTGAACTTAAAAGTTGGAAAAAAAAAAAACCAACAAAGTAAACAGACAACCTACATAATGGGAGCCCAGATTCACAAACTTTGCATCCAACAAAGGTCTAATACCCAGAATCTATAATGAAAGATAAAACTAGCAAAAAGCAAATAACCCTATTTAAAATTGGCAAAAGACATGAACAGACACTTCTCAAAAGAAGACATACAAGCAGCCAAACATGAAAAATGGTCCACATCACAAATCATCAGAGAAATGCAAATCAAAATCACAATGAGATACCATCTCACATCAGTCAGAATGGTTATCATCAAAATGTCAAAAAGTGACAGATGTTGATAAGGCTACAGAGGAAAGGAAATGCTTATACACTGTTGATGGGAATGTAAATTAGTTCGGCCACTATGGATAACAGTTTGGAGACTTCTCAAAGAACTTAAAACAGAACTGCCATTTGAACCAGCAGTCCCACTACTGGGTATAAACCCAAAGGAAAATAAATCATTCTACCAAAAGACATATGCACTTGTATGTTCATTGCTATGCTATTCACACCCTCAAATAGATAGAATCAACAAAGGTGCCCAACAATGGTGAATTTTAAAATGTAGCACATATATGCCACGGAGTACTATGTAGCCATTAAAAATAATGAAATCATGTCCTCTGCAGCAACACAGATGCAACTAGAGGCCATTATCCTGAGAGAATTAATTCAGGAACAGAAAAGCAAATACTGCAAGTTCTTGCTTATAAGTGGGAGCTAAATATTGAGTACTCATGGATATAAAGATGGCAATAATCGACACTGCGGGCTACTAGAAGTGGTTGAAAAACTGTTGAGTACAATGTTCAGTTCCTGGGTGATGAGATCATTCATACCCCAAACCTCAGCATCATACAATATATCCAGGTAACAAACCTGAACATCTACCCCCTGAATCTAAAATAAAATTTGAAAATATAAAAAAGGGTGCTATGTTTTAAGCACTTTACATAAACATGTGATACTTACTTAAAAATAGGCTTCTTAGTGCGTTTTAGAAAATTGGTTGAATATTTTGGGTTATAACGTATATTTTAAAATTTAAAATAAAATAGGTTCCAGATCAGCATTTTTAACAGAATGTCTGATTTTCATGAATGAATTACTGATGTTTAATGGTGGACATCTGCGTTGTATAACCATATTGGAGGGTGGGTTGTTAGAATGACCACAAGGGGACAAAAGGAGGCTTTTCAGGGTAATGAAAGTGTTCGATATCTTGATTTCATGGTTGTTACATGACTGTACACACTTGTTAAAACTAACAGGATGATACAGTAGAAAGGGTAAACTTTACTGTATACAAATTATACCTCAATAAATCTGATTCTACCCTCTCCACTCCAAAAAAAAAAAAAGTGCTAGTATGGATGTGAAGCAATCAGGTCTCACATATACTCTAGTGAGAGGTTTTAACTGGTATAACT
The DNA here is from genome assembly GCA_963574635.1 of Cheracebus regulus. Lineage (NCBI taxonomy): Eukaryota > Metazoa > Chordata > Mammalia > Primates > Pitheciidae > Cheracebus > Cheracebus regulus. The sequence continues at coordinate 4,721 of CAUYQU010010358.1, read as the reverse complement.
ACTTTGGAAAACTGTTTAGTTGCAACTATTGAAATTGAATGGTGCATAACTAGGACCCAGAAATTATACTAATAATTATTATACCCAAGAAAATGATTACATGTACGCAAAGAAATGTTTAAGAATGACACAGCATTATTTTAACAGCCAAAAGTTAGAAATAAGTCAAATATACACAGCAGTATAAAGAACAAATAAAACATGAGATGTCTTTAAAATGGAATATGTGTAACCATAAAAAGGAATAAACTATGCTTCATGCAGAAATGTGGATGATTTCACAAATAAACAAAAAAAGTCAAACACAAAAGAATATATCAATATGAAGTTCAAAACAAAGCAAGACTAACCTAGAGTGCTAGAAGTTAGGGTAGTGATATCCTCAGTGGTTGAGAAGGAAGAGTGAATATGAGAGTGTTTAACAGAGGTTTCTGGGATGCTAGAATTATTTCACCTGACTGAACACATTTGCTTTATAAGAATTACTTGAGCTACATGCTAATCATGTACTTTTCTGTGTGTTGCATTTAAATAAAAGAAGTTTGCCATTAAGAAAAACACAGTATGTATCCCTTTTTGTAAAAAGATGATGATAACAATGATGATGGATATATATCATGCTCAAAGTGCTTATGTTTTTATGTTGGGTAATATTTTTTCCTCATCAAAATACTTTGATTTCTAAAATGAACACACAGCAAAAGAAACAACAATATGTAGTTAGAAAAAAATTAATAGAATAGCCCTAAGAACAACAATGTTTCCTAAAATAAATAGTGTTGGTGTCATCAGAAAAAAAAATCACACTTGATGTTGCATCTTTATTAAAGGGCATAATCCTCCTCAACTATCACTTTTTTTATGTAATAATCTTATATGTTAAGAAAACACGGTCTCCAGTACCTATTTTTGCCAGCCTAAAAAATGAACGTAAAACAGTAACATATATAACCCTGACCTACAGCCAATCATGTTATAATACTAGGAAAGGGGAAAAAAGGGTCAGTAATACTTTCACTTTTTTACATGTGTTTACATTTAAAGCACTCTTGAAATATCTGGTGACTGCTAGTTCCTAAAACAGTTTTGAGTCAAACTCAATTTTCCTAACACAAAACATGACATTACTAACCCATCCTGTCTCCCAAAAGGAATGCTTTGACCAACTCAAGAAAGGGAAAAAAAAAAAAAAAAAAAATGCGGGGGAACAAAGAAAAAAAAATTTTTTTTTAATTCATAGCATCGTAAAACATTTTATCCACCTTTATAGTTTCAAATCTGTCAGAATCTCTCTGACTTATAATTTAGCATAATATATGCCATATGGAAGTTTTTAAAAAGCTTAATTCCTTGAAGAATAGAAAATAGAATTGTTACCAAAAGGCTGAAAAAATTCACTGAAATACTTCAATAATTATAAAGATTGATTCATGCTCACATGTTTCCAAAAACAAAAAATGATGAAAGGTACTAAAATTCAATTATCTCAGTAAAACTCTTGGTTTGCATATCCCTAAAATAAACATTTATTACAAACTTAAATGAGCCAGGTAATATATTAAAATGTAAAGCAAAAAAGGAAACAAAATAAATGTAAAAGTCTTGTGTCCTTAGAGATAAATCCTACCTCACCCACATATGCAAAAACGGTAAACCAATTAACTATGATCCATGAAATAGGAAAGCGTGCTGCAAGCTCAGAGGGACAGACAATCCTTCCTTTAAACAAGTCCATGTCTAGCTCCCAGTAACTTTGTTCCACATATCCCCATGTCATCCCCTAAAGCAGTATTTGCCACAATGGTACATGGATCAGTGATAATGTAAGCACAGGAAAACTTTTAAAACAATCTTTAATAGTTATGTATATTAGACATATATATAAAACATATAACTAGCATATCAATCTCAGAAATGTCAAGGACTTTACCACATAGTTTAAGAATAGGGTAAATAATAAGCTTAAAATTTTGAAAAAGTCAATCTAAAGTGAACTAAGTAAACTGGAATTCAAGTTGTACACATATAAGACAAAATCATGGCAGTTGCATGGATGTGTCTGAAGTTTTGGCAATACTACCCTTTAGGAAAATAAACAAGTCTCTAAGCATCTGACAGTGTATACCACCATCAGAGACTCCTTCTTCAAACAAAACAAGCCCTGTCTCTAAAACAATTCCTCTGCGATATACAGACTTTAACCTTCCAACACCCTGTCCACCCTCCACTACTGCACAGCCCTGGCAAGCATACCCACCTTTCCTGCTAAACTGTGTGTTCCCTGAAAGAGGGCCTTTCCTCCTTCACCATGGTTTGATTCCTTTGTACTCCTAGAATCTAGCACAATCTTTTGTATTACATTAAATAAGAAATCAATGAGAATTTTCAAAATTTTACATTTTTGTAGGTTGATTTTTTACATTTTATGTAAAAATATTCATATGAAATTCTTTCTCCAAATAAAAATCAAGATTGAAGCCTGAATTATGTAAGAGATTTTGTCAGAAACAATCTATACTAATATACTATTATTATAGTATATAGTATTATGTTTTGATATATTCAAAAACATAAAGAATATACTTTTTAACTTTAACAATATAGTAACCAAAAAGAATAAATTTGGAAACTACAAATAAAAGTTTTTACATAGTAGGCTGGGTGCCATGGTTCATGCCAGTAATCCTAGCACACTGGGAGGATGAGGTAGGCAGGTTGCCTGATCTCAGGAGTTCGAGACCAGCCTGGGCAATGTAATGAAACCTCTTCTCTACTAAAATACTAAAAATTAGCTGGGCATGGTAGTGCATGTCTGTAGTCCCAGCTACTTGGCAGGCTGAGACAGGAGAACTGCTTGAATCTGGGAGGCGGAGACTGCAGTGAGCTGATGTTCGTGCCACTGCACTCCAGCCTGGACAACAGAGTGAGATTCTGTCTCAAACAAACAAACAAAACAAACAAACATCAAGTTAACTTGAGCTCTACTTGTGAGGAGTAAATATAAACCAAATTACAGCAGATGTAATAAAGTACATTGTATAGATATATTCCTACCTCCAAAAGTCATGTTTTCCATATAGGTCTCTGGCTATTAGTTTTCTGGGAATTAAGCATTGGTTCTACGTAAGATCATTATGGGCCAAAAGTAACAGAATACTTGGGTAACTACTACTCCCTAGTTGAAAGTAATATTCAAGGAAAGATAGTGTTTCTTCCCAAACCCCTATTTTGATTTTATTAATAATACCAAGAAGAAAGCCTGAGTTATGAAGCATGGTGTCTCAAACCTTAAAGTTAGCAATAGCAAAGTCATCAAGCTAAGGAAAGGATTAACATGGGGGTTCAGGAAGCACTGGAAAACTAAAATCTTTGAACTAAAGGGACACACATAAGTATTTGAAAAATGATTTCAAATTAATGAATCAAGGGGTCTTCATGTATACATGTTAAATAAATGTGTATGCCTTTGCTCCTTAAAAATAATTAAGAAGGTTCCCAAAACACAAGTAATGAACAAAAGAAAGTTACATGTGGCAAATGTGAAATATGCAAATAGAAGTGATAGGAATGATTTGAAAGTATTAATGAAATGAAAAAAAATACTCCCAAAGCATTCAATTCATTTCAACAAGCAGTTAATAAACATACACTAACATTAGTAGTCTTCAAAGCAGGTGAGGGAAGAAAATATTAGAACTTTGTTTCTCATCTCAGAAATAGGCAGCAGCTAAGCTTCAGCAGTGTGCATAATCCAGCCTGACACTGGCACCTGCACTCAGTCCATCTGTCAGGAAGTCACAATAATGTGTGGTGTCCTAGGTATTCTGAGGGAAGACTGCAGCTCTGCCATGCAACAGGGGTGACAGACATCCTCTCCTTCCTTCTGTCTCACAAAATGAGACACATGGTGGTTGAGTGTGCATAATCCTACCACCTAGGTTTAACTAAGCTGGTTCTCATAAAATTCCACTTAAAAATAATGAAATCACCAAAATCCAGCAGAGACTCAACAACAAAAAAAGAAAACTTCAGGCCAATATCCATGATAAACATAGATGCAAAAATCTTCAATATAATACTGGCAAACTGATTGCAACAGCACATGAAAAAGCTTATCCATCATGATCAAGTAGGCTTCATCCCTGGAATGCAAGGCTGGTTCAACATACACAAGTCTATAAACGTAATTCACCACATAAACAGAACAAAAGACAAAAACCACATGATTACCTCAATAGGTGCAGAGAAGGCCTTCAACAAAATTTAATAGCCCTTTATGCTAAAAACTCTCAATACACTAGGTATCGATGGAACATATCTCAAAATAATAAGAGCTATTTACAACAAACCCACAACCAATATCATACTGAATGGGCAAAAACTGGAAGCATTCCCTTTGAAATCTGGCACGAGACAAGGATGCCCTCTCTCACCACCCCATTCAATATAGTATTGAAAGTTCTAGCCAGAGCAATCAGGCAAGAAAAATAAATAAAGGATATTCAATTAGGAAAGGAGGAAGTCAAATTGTCTCTATTTGCAGACAACATAATTGTATATTTAGAAGACCCTATTATCTCAGCCCAAAATCTCCTGAAACTGATAAGCAACTTCAGCAAAGTCTCAGGATACAAAATCAATGTGCAAAAATCACAAGCATTCCTATACACCAATAACAGACTTAAAGAGAGCCAAATCAAGAATGAACTGCCATTCACAAC
>CAUYQU010010357.1:0-14918 GCA_963574635.1 Cheracebus regulus | reverse complement strand
TAATGCTAGCTGGCTGTTTTGCCCATTAGTTGATGTAGATTCTTCATTATGGTGATGCTCTTTACCTTTTGGTATGTTTTTGGAATGGCTGATACTGGTTGTTTCCGTTCTATGTGTAGTGCTTCTTTCAGAAGCTCTTGTAAAGCAGGCCTGGTGGTGATGAAATCTCTGAGTACTTGCTTGTCCGCAGAAAATTTTATTTTTCCTTCACTAATGAAACTTAGTTTGGCTGGATATGAAATTCTAGGCTGAAAATTCTTTTCTTTAAGAATGTTGAATGTTGGCCCCCACTCTCTTCTGGCCTGCAGGGTCTCTGCTGAGAGATCTGTTGTGAGTCTGATGGGCTTCCCTTTGTGGGTAACCCTACCCTTCTCTCTGGCTGCCCTTAGCATTTTCTCCTCCATTTCAACCCTGGTGAATCTGACGATGATGTGCCTTGGGGTTGCTCTTCTTGAGGAATATCTTTGTGGTGTTCTCTGTATTTCCTGGACTTGAATATTGGCCTGCCTTGCTAGGTTGGGGGAGTTTTCCTGGAGAATATCCTGAAGAGTATTTTCCAGCTTGGATTTGTTCTCTTCTTCACATTCAGGTACACTTATCAAACGTAGATTAGGTCTTTTCACATAGTCCCATATTTCTTGGAGACTTTGTTCATTCCTTTTTACCCTTTTTTCTCTAATCTTGCCTTGTTTTATTTCATTGAGTTGATCTTTGACCTCTGTTATCCTTTCTTCTGCTTGGTCAATTCGGCTGTGAAACTTGTGCATGCTTCGTGAAGTTCTCTTGTCATGTTTTTCAGCTCCATCAATTCACTTATATTCCTCTCTAAGTTGTCCATTCTCGTTAGCATTTCGGTAAATCTTCTTTCAACATTCTTAGTTTCTTTGCATTGAGTTAGAACATGTTCTTTTAGCTCACAGAAGTTTCTTATTATCCACCTTCTGAAGCCTGATTCTGACAGATGATCTCACTCATTATCCGTCAGGTCTTGTTCCCTTGCTAATGAGGAGGTGTGACCCCCTGTAGGAGGAGAGGCATTCTGATTTCAGGTGTTCTCAGCCTTTTTGCACTGGTTTCTTCCCATTTTTGTGGATTTATCCACCTGTCGTCTTTGTAATTGCCGACTTTCAGATTGGGTCTCTGAGTGGACGTCTGGCTTGGTGATGAAGTTTTTTCTGTTTCTTAGTTTTCCTTCGGGGGGCGCCCCTTCCCCACAGAGCTGGGCCTTCCTGGGTTCAGCTGTGCTTGCTCTCAGTCCTCAGCGCTTCCAATTGCTGTTCTCCTTGTGGGGGATGGGACCGGCCGAGCCCGACTAAAAGGGCATCCAGTCCCGTACACTCCGCACCGAGAAGCGCCGCGACGGCCAAAAGAATTGCGCTGGCGACCCGTGTGGCTCCTTCGCTGGGAATCTCCCAGTCTGTGGGCATCAAAAATTCGTCTGCAATTGCGGCATCCCCTCGCTCTCTGCGCTTTCACTGGGAGCTACAATCCTGAGCTGCTGCTATGCGGCCATCTTGGATCTCTCTCCGCCCGGTGATGAAGTTTTTTTGTTTCTTAGTTTTCCTTTGGCGGACGCCCCTTCCCCACAGAGCCGGACTTTCCCGGGTTTGCTGTGCTTGCTGTGAAACTCTCAGTCCTCAGCACTTCCAATTGCTGTTTTCCTTGTGGGGATGGGACCAGCCAAGCCCGTCCGTCCCGTGTACGCCGCACTGGGAAGCGCCGCGCTGGGGCACCGGCAAAACAGCCGCGCCGGCCAAAAGAGTCACGCTGGCGACCCGTGTGGCTCCTCTGTCGGGAATCTCCCGGTCTGTGGGCAACAAAAATTCGTCGGAAAGTGCGGCGTCCACTCGTTCTCTGTGCTTTCACTGGGAGCTACATTCCTGAGCTGTTGCTAATCGGTCATCTTGGATATCTCCCCCTGATTATTTAATTAATAAAAATTTTTGCATTTTTATTCTACCTTACTACAGGGAAAACGTCCATCAATTTCATATTTAATATATATGGCTTTTCTAATTATGATTTTTAGTTTCTTAAGATGGCTATTTTTTGTTTCTAAGCATTTTTCTTCAACGATAAAGACACATAGTAGAGTTTTCGCTGTTTATATATTTTGATATGTAGTGCTCTGCCTACATTGTTTTATAGATAGTAAGTTCCCTTCTTATTTACTTTTTGATCAAAAGATTAATCTAGTAGTGTATTTCTTCACTTCAATGTTGTTAAGAATTTTCCTAAATAACTTATTTACTAGTTCTAGGAGACTTTGTGAATTTCTTCAGATTATCTATGTGGACCATCATGTCATCTGCTAATAGGGGCAGTTTTATTTCTTACTTTTCAATCTGTATGTCTTTTATTTCCTTTTCTTTTTCTTGCTGTATTGCCCTTATTAGAATTCCCAGTACTATGTTGAATAAGAATAATGAGAGCAGTTTTGCTTTGTTCCTGATCTTGGGGAAAAGCATTCAGTCTTTCACTGCCAAGCATGAGGATAGTTATAGGTTTTTGCAGCTTCTGTTTAACAAGGTGAGGAAATTTCCTCCATTCCTAACTTGCTAACTGTTTTTAATATGAATAGGTGTTGGATTTTGTGAAATGGTTTTTCTTCCTCAATTGATATGATTATTTAATATTTTTAGCCTGTTCTTATTATGGTGGATTCCACTGATTTTTAAATGTTGAATCAGCCTTCCACACTTAGAATAAATTCCACTTTGTTAGGGTATATGCTTCTTTTTATACTTTGTTGGATGTGACTTGCTGATATTTTATTTAGAATTTTTGAATGTATGTTTATGAGTTATATTGGTCTGTGGTATTCTTTTATATAGTCTTTTTCTGATTTTAGTATCAGGCTAATACTGATGTCATTATATGGGATGGGAATTGTCTCCTCTAATGTCTTGGAAGAGTTTGCTTCCCTGGCTGTAGCTGCTTATTGCCCTTAACTGTTCCCCCCATGTCTGTGGTGTCTCTGAGTGAAGAAACACAGCTTTAATCCATGCTCCTTCTCAGTGTTTTTCTCCATTTTTCCTCTTTTCTTTTCTTTTTCACTTCTCTGCTGTCTTTTCCTTTTTCTTTTCTTTTATTTCTTTCTTTCCGTCCCTCCCTCCCTCCCTCCCTTCCTTCCCTCCTTCCCTCCTTCCTTCCTTTCCTTCTTTCCTTTCCTTATTTCCTTTCTTTCCAGAGTTTCTCTCTTGTTGCCCAGTCAGGAGTGTGATGGTGTGATCTCGGCTCACAGCAACCTCCGCCAACCAGGTAAAAGCGATTCTCTTACTTCAGCCTCCTGAGTAGCTGGGACTACAGGCATGCACCACCACGCCCAGCTAATTTTTGTATATTTAGTAGAGACAGGGGTTTCATTATGTTGGTCAGACTGGTCTCGAATTTCTGACCGTAAGTGATCCACCCGCCTCGGCCCCTCAAAGTGCTGGGATTACAGGCATGAGCCAACACGCCTGGTGGCCTGTCTTCTCCTTTCTTCCCCTCCTTTGTTCTACCCAGTAAGAGTTACTTTTGTCTTTTGTCTTTTTTTTTTTTTGAGACAGAATCTTGGTCTGTTGCCCAGACTGAAATGCAGTGGCATGCTCATAGCTTGCTACAGCCTTGACCTCTCGGGATCAAGTACTCCTCCCACCTCAGCCTCCCGAGTAGCAAGGACTATAGATGTGCACCACCATGCCCAGCTACTTTTTATATTTTCTGGAGACAGTGTTTTGTCATGTTGCCCAAGCGGTTATCAAACCCCTGGGCTCAAGCAGTCCTCCCACCTCGGCCTCCCAAGGTTCTGGGATTACAGTTGTGAGCCATTGCACCTGGCCAAACTGCTGTCTTAATAGAAGAAATTCACTAACAAATCTCATATTCATAAGGAGAAAGTCAGGGTGATATATTCTCCAAATTTTCTGTCTTTCACACTTCCAATCCATTGGCTGAATCTGAGAGTCAGAGAGGATGGGAACTTGGTTGAAGTAGACCATAGAAGTCATCCTCTCTAGGCTATGGTCAGGACAGAGAATGGCAGAGTAGCTTTAAAAGGGCACAGCTGGCCAGGCACGGTGGCTCATGCCTGTAATCCCAGCACTTTGGGAGTCTGAGGCAGGCAGATCACCTGAGGTCGGGAGTTTGAGAACTGTCTGGCTAACATGGTGAAACCCCATCTCTACTAAAAATACAAAAAATTAGCCAGGCATGGTGGTGGGTGCCTGTAATCCCAGCTACTTGTGAAGCTAAGGCAGAATTGCTTGAACCTGGAAAGCAGAGGTTGCAGTGAACCGAGATCATGCCACTGCATTCCAGCCTGGGCAACAGAGTGAAACTCCATCTCAAAAACAAAAATAAAATAAAATAAATTTTAAAAAAGGGCATAAATATATTTGTTTTTTTTTTAAAGTTTGCATATACAACCCCATTATAAGTGTGTTTATATTTGTCAATCCATATATTAAATGTAAGTTAAACATATTCTCTTTCTTATTTTTAAATGAAAGTAAATGTTCTGATACTTTCTTTTCATATTCCAGTGGATTACCTAAGGTTCCGTAGGGTGTGCTTATTTTACTTTGGAGATCATTATTCTAAGGGATATTTCCACCATCAGAATGTCATTTTCAAATTACCTGGCTGTGGTGCCATGCTTCTGCTGTCCCAGCTACTTGGGAGGCTCAAACATGAGAATCGCTTCAACCAGGAAGGCAGAGGTTGCAGTGAGCCAAGATTGCACCACTGCACTCCAGCCTGGGCAACACAGTGAGACTCCATCTCAAACTGAAATTGTTGCTTTCGATTCTATCTTTCACACTGTTAACTAAATTACCATATACCTCTTTTGCTTAAAGTCTTTACTTTCTCCTCCCTGCCTAAACGATAAAAGTCAAATTCTTTATATATGGCCCTCTCATAACCTGTAATCTTAATATTGTTCTCCTTTTCTTCCATGCAGCCTCACCAAATGATTCACCTTTCTCAAATCAAGACATACCCCCTTATAATCTTACTTTTATCTTGTCATTATTTCTTCTTGGAGTAGTCTTGCTTTTGTGTATCTTCCTACTCCATTTCCTACTTATCTTTGAAATGTTATCACTTTCTCAGTAAAAGTCTTCCTCAGGTACTCTAGGCAATAACAGAGCTCTTCCTTCTTTCTCTATATTCTTACAACATTTTGTCACATTATTTTTATGGTATATTACTTGAAACTAAAATAGTTTATTTGTATGACTCTCCTAATAGACTGATAGACTGACAGCAAGGATCTTTTCTTAATTTATCTTTGTATATTCAGGATACAGATCAACAATTGATACATGTTAAGGCCTCAAAAATACGGATTTAATTCATCTATACATTGCCTCGGTTACCATTTTGAATCTGTAACATGTTGGATAGATTGAACTGAATCTTTATATCCCAAACATTTTTCAATCAGAGATGGGAAATGATGTTAGATTTATTCTATCTCTGTTGGACAGCTAGTGTCTCTAGAACACTGCTTGAAATGCCACATCTTGATGAGGAGAAGGCAGAAAGTGCTTTGTTTTATTAGTCATAGGTATTATTGGTATACGAAGGTTGATAATTGGATTTGTGTTATCAATTTGCCATCCCCAGTCTTATTTGTATTCCTATATTTGTGATATCAATTTCTTTCATGCCATGTCTGCTTCTTCATGGAAGCCAAATGCAAGAGACATTAGAGAATGAAAATGTAAAGCTAAGAATTTCTGATCTAATTTTTTTTAATTTGAATGCTGCCAATGTACAAATTCTGCATATGTTGTAAAGCATGCTCAAAATGTAGTTTACAGTCAAATCATGCTATGGTGATTTCTGTTCTCACATGATTGCCCTCTTTAATATCATAAAATTCTAAATAATTTGTCACCAAGTGATGATTTGTGAAAACAGATGGTATGTTAAAGTAATAATGTTTTATATTCTTAATTTTCAAAAGTAAAAGTGAGGAAAGAAAACCAAGTAGAAACCAACAAACTGATGTGAAAAGAAAAAGCATGATGTGCCCACAGATCAGTAACTTTTTATAGTCATTTAAATGCCAGAAGGGATGGATGAATTATTAATAAGTACTCAAAATCCCTTATCTGTAGTTTTTTCAGTTTACAGTCCCTTGATTCACTGCCTAAAGGGAGTTTGATAGCAAGAATATGATCCCTATATCTACAGCCACACAATACTTCCCACAGATAACCTGTGTGCTTCTTATGAGTAATATGGACATCAATAGAAGTCTCAAAAGACTACCTCTTGTGAGTGATTTTGATTTCTATTCAAGTTGCTTCACAGTCTAAGTTGACAACAAAATGTTACCTTTTCAGAAATATTTAGAATGTTTCTTTACATATAACATTTGCTTTCTGTCTTGTCTTTAATGTACAGCTATAGAAAATGGGGACAGTCTTTAAAAACAATGTGTCTATTTACGAAAATGTAAATGGAAGGTTCTTTAGCAACATTCATAAATGTTGGGCTGTGTATTGAAAGAATATGCCTTTTGAGTGATGAAATATTTGTAATGGAAAAATTAAATTAGGCTCCTTTTCTTTCATTTCATCAAGTAGTACATTAATTTTGAAATGCGTTCAACTTTCAGTCTTGTAGTATTTATTAGCCATTTATTAAATATAAATACTGTTCATAGTACTAGTCTAAGTAATAGATGTTTAAGGAAGTTGAATGTATACAAGCAATGCAAAAACTATTTTTTTTTATAATTGGTGCCCCCTTAAACATCTTTTGCATACCCCAAAGCCTGATGAAGGCTTACATACTCATCAAATTTACATATGTGCTGACCTCAAGATCTCTGTTTACTCTGAAGTCTGCTAAGCAGTACCCTCATTACAATCTACTTTGACATTCTTAATAATAAATGGACTCTTTCTGGTGAGACAACAATTATAAGTATATTGTATTTCATTACATTTAAATAATTCAGGATAGCGTGATATATTATGCTTGGCTGTAATTCCTCCTCCATAAATGTATTTGCATTGTCTCATGGATTATTTTATTGGACTATCTAGTTGTCACCTTGGAAATTAGACAGATTGACCCCAAATTGACCATAACCAAAGCAAAAAAGTTTTGATGGTAAGATAAAAGGAGGATATAGCAATGGTTTATACCTTTATAAAGCAATCCAATTCAGGTTATATACAGAAGTAGTGCCTTGTGTAGTTCTATTTTGAAAAGTGGATTAAATGAATATTGCAAAGTAAAATTTGCATATGCTTGCAAATGTTGCATATTTGCATACTTTTGCCTACATATCTGCTGTTATGCATTTTCTAAACTAAAAGCTGACCATGATAGTATTACAGTGTAGAAATTAAATGTCTACCCTTCATTTAATATCAAAGCTCAGAGGATCTTACATCTGGGAAAAACAATTCACCTTATCCAATCAAACGCTCTCATTTGACACATGGGGAAATAATCTTAACATTGTTCTTATCCCCACAAGAGACCATTATTTTAAAGTTGTTATAGATACCTATTAACAGATACAAAATATAGAAGAAGAAGAAGAAAAAGAAGAGATAAAAAAAATCCCTAGTGTAAAATAAATATCCCTTAAAAATGAATATTTCAATAACATGAGATACATAAAAAATAACTCATTAGAAGTTTTCATCATTTATTATCAACTAAACAAATATTCTTTATGATTGAATGTTTACTATGTGCCAGGCACAGTGCTAAATTCTACGGCTTTCAGGAGATTGAATCAGTTTGTTTCTTTCATTATTAAGCTTACAATTTAGAAGGAAAAGTAAACATGTATCCACCTATGATTTTTTAAATTGCTATGAGAATTTAAATGTAACATTTAATTTTATAAAATATATCTGGTAACCTTGTATTCCTTTATGATTTGCAAAAACCTTTCTTATGCATATACTCATGTAATTCTCACAACTTTGTAAGGTTGGTACTGTTATCATCACAAGAATGGTAATTATAGAAACCAAAAGTATGGTTTAACATACATGTTTGTAATAAAAAAGACCAAATTATTTTGAGGAAGATAATGTGTATTTAACTAAAAAGAGACGTGTTTAATTCTTAAAAGAGGCTTATATAGTTAAAAGCTGAATGCATCTTATTCTGTATGAATTTTCACATTATTCTGAAAAGCTATCATTTATTTAAAGAAATAAGTTTCGACAATATCAAGGCGTTCTTACTGCATTCTAGGAAATGATTGGAAAACGGGATTTTAGTTAAACTAAATTTGTCATTTAGCTAAACATCCCCTCTAGGTTAAATGGAACAGCCTAGGGCAAGGACATAGATGCGTAAGCTGTGGGACTATGTGGCCCCAAACCCTCTCATGAGTGAACAATTACATTGCTTGCACTCACAAGTTATTTCTTCTTAGAAATATAGCACTTACCAACCACAAATCTTTAATATAGTAATCATAGTGTCAACTCCAAAGTTGAAAGAGAGGTCAGAAATCATAAAGTTAAAGTTATTGCTTCTGGCATCCTAGCCAACTGAGTAACCTGAACAACCCTTTGGGTGAAAAAAAAGACAACAAAAAATGCTTGAAAAATATTTTAAAATGAAATAAAAGTAAGCTAAGACCCAGAGGAAAAATAAGTTGAGAGATAGCTTTCAATTTGATAATCTCTGATAAATGTGTGAACTTGAACTGTGATTTTCAAACTCTCTCAAGACTTGGAGGAGAATAGGCAAAGCACAAGGGTCATCCAATTTGGTGTGTCTAATAAGAAATACTCCCAACATAGAGCTGGGGTTCCAAGCAACTACACATTCAAAGTAAGAATATACTAGAAACAAATCTGCCTCCCTCCCATCGCACCTTCAGAATAATGCAAAGAAATATGTCTAATTGAGCTTTGCCATTGAGTTCAGGGGCAAAAAATAAATCTTCCTGGAAAACTTGTATCCAAAACATAGATCTTACATGCATTGACAGCCTAAATTTCTACTACATGAGTAGTTTGAAAAACGTTTATCCAAGAATTTAAGTATCCAGAGCTGGTAGAACCTCCTGATAGCTTGCAGAAGAAAATGAAAATCTTTTCTGGATAAACTTACCTAAAGCCCAATCTTCTAAGGATTTTCAAAGATAAAGTCTCCAGAATCATGAACTCAAATTCAAAAATCACTAAACACAAAATGTACTAAAGTGCCATATATGAAAGGCAGCAAGAGCATCAGACTATGGAGTCAAACTGAAAATACTTCATATATTTGGATTACTAGAAGAAGAATATAGAAATAATTACCGTAATAGGTTTTAAAAATAAAAGAAGCAATTAAATATGATAAAAATAAGGAAATATAAAAAAGAGCAAAAGACCTGAAAATATCCTTATTGGATTTAAGAATAAAAGTAAAATATTGAATATTAAGAGCTCAGTAGGAATGGAAAACATGTTCAGTATAATTTAACATCATTTTTAACTTAATATGATTTTTTAAAATATACTAGAAGGGAATATTTAATTAGATTAAAGATACCTCCACAAACCCCACAGTAAAAATCACAATTAATGGAAAAATATGAAAAATGTCCTTTTTAAGTTCAGGGACATATTACTTCTATTTAACAATATACTGAATTTTAAAGCCAGTACAATAAGTCAAGAAAAATAAGTAACTAGAAAATGAGAGAAATATCATCATTTTCTCAGATAATACTGTGTTTGAAAAAACCCTAATCTACAGATTATTACATTCAACAGGAAAGTTTATACACTGCAGGATAAACAAATAAATATGAAAAATTAATTACATTCAAATTAACAGTAGCAAGAAGAAAGTGTAACTTTTTAAATGTTCAAGTTTATACTCAGAATAGAGCACAAATCTATATTCACAGTTAAACAAATATTAATGGAATGGAGAACCATGTAATCAGTGCTTTAGTCATAAACTGCAATATTGTCAGCACTGCAGCAACTCATCACTTGGTGCTTCCTTATTACAACCTTCTCCCTAAATGTAACCACGGTCCTAGTTTGGGGGTTAATAGTCCAGCATTCAGGTCAATTTGATTCTTTCTACCAGGAAATAGGAATCTCTAGGGAATCCCAAATTGTTTTTCTCAACTACTGGCTATTCAGTTACCAGGACATAATTTATTGGTTTGCATCCACAACTATCTTTGCCTCTTATCACTGTGAAAACAGTTGGTTGCTGTACCCCCTCATTTTCCCTCTCATTCTTGGAACCAGACCAAAGAAGTGATCCTCAAGCTAATCATTTTGGAGCATTTTTATAAACTGATGATAGTTGGATCAAATAATTCAAAACCCTTCCCCAATCACTGTATTATATCAATTCTAATTAATATTATCCTATCCTAAGTAAACAGTATAGTAATTCAGTATTTTCCTCTTTTTAACAAAACATTGGGAGATAAAAGCCAGACATGACTCAGAAATAATTTAATATCCAGTTTCAGGAGTGTTGGGTTCCTTTTCAAAGAAGCAGAGGCAGATGGGAATTCTTGAATAAGTTATTTATGGAAGGAGTGCTCTCAGGAGAAAGAAGTGAAGGAAGCAAATACGGCAGGTATTTATAAGTTAGATACATTTAAATTAAGCAAGAGCATGGTCTAACCTGGAGTCTAGATTGAGCCTGACTCTGCAGAGCGCTCTGGAGCATGAATTGTAACACAGAACAGGTATTGCCCAAAGGCGAGGGGGGCAGCATTTTGTATGCCCATACCAGTCATTGGTCAGTGGTTGTCCCTGGGAGCAAGAGTGGGTGGGAGAGAAGAGGAGGAGCTGAGAGGGAGGTGTTTCCCAGGCAAGGTAAGGGCAATTTTCTGGAGAAAGGCCAGAAATATTAGCTGCTGTGAATATTAGCAGCCAGCCCTCACAACAGCTGAGGTATGAGAACAGTAGGCAGGTAAACAGAATCTTGGTGTGGAACCAAGAAGGTCTGCTAGAAGGAGAAATAAATTTTTTAGAAATACTTTTAGTGTTTATTAGACCATGGAATTGATATATTAAAAGTTGCCTAGTTTGAATTCTGAATAACATATTGCTTGATTGATATTTCACAAGTGTATTTCAGTTTACTAGAACAAAAGATACTGGGTTTTTAGAATAACTCCAGTTCAAATTGAGACAGGATCTGACTTTAAAGGCATAACTACTAATAAAATTTCACTGAGCAACAATAGTTACAAACTGAATTACTGGTGATTGTCAACTAGAAGAAGCTATAACAATACAAATTGCAACATTTTGATATATTTGACAGAATAATGAGGACATGGGGCATTTCAAGACTTTCATATAGTCTTTGAAATATTATATTTACAAAATAAAAATCACATTTATCTGACCAAAACAAGAGAAAACTTCATAAAGGGAGATATTTCCCCAGAGAACTGTGAGCAGAAACATACAGCTTTTCCCTCAAAAAAAAAAAAAAATCTAAAACCAGCATTTATCACCTACCCCAATCATATATAATTTTAAAACCAGCGTTTATCACCCACCCCAAATCATACAAAATTTTAAAAAGACCTACTGCTGATAAGTTTATGATCCTTTATGAGCAGAAGAGAGCACTAATTATATTGGTACCAGTTAGTCTTAAACAACTCATAATCCTAAGCTGTGGCTGAGGCTTCTGTTGTTGCCCTGTCTTTTAATACAGGGACCTTACCTCTTAGCGGCTTTCCTTTCCCACTGCTTTATGTGGCCATCCTTCCATACTGCCTAGTGTAGGATCTGGAAGCTTCATGCTTCTGCTGTTTCCGATTATACATTAATACTGCTGTACCCTACTGTTTTTCCTTCCACTCATAATTTTGCTCTATTAAAAGCATTAGTTACTTCACTTGGAGTAGAGAATATTATTACTCTACCTACCTACCCTACTGTTATTCCTTCCACTCATAATTTTGCTCTATTAAAAGCATTAGCAACTTCACTTGGGAGTAGAGATGGAGGATATCAGTATTTGTTGATTATCTTCTAGAAAATAGGAAATTTACATAGATTTTAATGAAGTAGTAATTTTCATCTTAGTGATTTTCTTAAATAATCTTATTAAATATTTCTTATCATTCTACAGCCATGTAAATTCAACTAAAGATAAGCTAAATAACTCACACAAAGTGACACAAATAATAAATGACTTGACAGGGGTTTGAACCCAAACACTGGCCTTTTTAAAAAATCTGTGCCCTTTCTACTGCATAAGTTGTTATCAAACTTATAACATCAGTATTTTATGTTGGTCCTGAACCAGCAACATCAGCATCACCTCATAACTTGTTAGAAGTACAAATTATTGTACCTTATTACAGTCGTACTGAACCAGATACTGCTAGAGTTGGGGCAGAAATCTGTGTTTTAACAAGTCCTTCAGATGTTTGTGGTGCACACTGAAGTTTGAGAATCTCTTTCCTATGCTATATTGCTTTTTCAATGGAATGAAGCAGATGAAGTCTTAGGTCCAGCTTTAGATACTTTCTCCTCTTAGAAATTACAGGCCCTGTGACCCGAAAGATATCCCCGAGCTTTAAACACTGTTTTTCAAGGTTTTATTTACTTTTCTCTCTCTTTTTTTTTTTTGGAGGTTCATAAACAGATCTATTCCCTAGACATCATTCTGTGTCTCTCTATCATTGGCACACCTTTCACTTAAGGCTTATTTATTCATTTATTTATTCATGCATTCTTTCAATCAGCTACTTTTATTTGAAAGCCTTTCATGTGTCAGGTACTGTGCTAGGCAAGTTAATGTTCCCTCAAATAATGTCCACATTCTACTCCCCAGAAACTTCGAATATGTTGTGTTGCGTGGCAAAAGGGAATTTAGATTGCAGTTGAAATTAAGATTGCTAATCAACTGACCTAAAAATAGGGAGATTTTCCTGGATTTTCTGTGTGAGCCCAATGTAATCACAAAGATCCTTAAAAGAGGGAGAAAAAAATGTGACCATCGAAGAGAGAACTAAAGAAATGGCAGTATGGGAAGTACTCAGCTAGATGTTTTTGGCTTTGACCATGGAAGAAGGGGCCATTAGCCAAGGAAGGCAGGCAGCCTCTAGAAGCTGCAAAAGACAAGAAAACAGATTCTTCCCTAGAGTCTCCAGAAGGAACGAAGCCCTGTCAAACCTTGATGTTATTCCAGTGAGACCTGTGTCACACTTAGGACCTCTAGAATTGTAAGATAATTAAATTATTTTGCTTAAGGATACTAAATTTGTGTTAATTTATCACAGCAGCAACAGGAAACTGCTACAGGTGCTCTCTTGGTTACTGGAGATACAGCAGTAAGCAAGAGAGGTTCAGCCCTAGCCCTCAAGGAAAGGAGAAACAAACACTCTGTTAAGGGAGATAAACCAAATAATTATTTGTTGTGTGGTAAATGTTACGCTGGGTAGCACCTGCCTGGAGGAAAAGGGCTTTAAGTCCAGACACAAACATTGAATAGAAGCTAAACATGCCAAGAGGGGGAATAGGAAGTGTGTTTGTGGAATTGCACATGCAGAGAACTAGAAGTAAAATAATCTGTGTTTTAAGAAATGTCAATGATGTTTAACACCTCAGCCCCTAAGTTACGTATGTAGAGGAGATAACTACTGTAACCCATGATAGAAGAGACAAATAATTACAGAAATTTAAAATTCAAACTTCTGTACTATTAACTAAAAAATCCATATGCTAAACTATTCGGTAGGTCCAATTTTTCTCCCTTAATTATTTCCTAATTTCATTTATTCATTTGACTATTTGATATAATCTTTGTGAAAGGAAGGGTGACAAAACTAAAAAACAAAAAACTCTATTTTTAATTACAACTAGTCAGAGTAATTATAGGCATTCACTGAGGAAAGACAAAATGTAATGAAAACTGAAGTTAACCAGTTCTCTATTTTATTTCCAATTAGAAAGAATAACAGAAAATAAATTTCAAATAAAATGTCAATTTGATTCTAGCAACAGCAATTCGAGTTCATCAAAATATTCCAGTGCTTAGAGAAATATGTAAAAATAATTAAATGTCATGACATATTAGCCAACAGGATGAAGAACAAGTACAACTCCCTTATTTGGCATACCTCACTTTGGATTTTAAAAAGGAAATGGACCAGGTGCAGTGGCTCAAGCCTGTAATCCCAGCACTTTGGGAGGCCAATGCTGTAGGATCATTTGAGATCAGGACTTTGAAACCAGCCTGCCCAACATGGTGAAACCTCATCTCTACTAAAAATTCAAAAATTAGCTGGACGTGATGGCACATGCCTATAATCCCAGCTACTCGGGAGGCTGAGGTAGGAGAATCGCTTGAACCTGGGAGGCCGAGTTTGCAGTGAGCGGAGATCGGGCCACTGAACTCCAGCCTAGGTGACAGCAAGACTCTGTCTCAAAAATTAATTAATTAATTAATTAAAATAAGAGAACGACTTCGTTCAGAATAAACCCTTTTATTAGGCGTGGAAGATGGTCTCTTAGAGCAGGTGCCAACAAACTATTTCTGTAAAGAGCCAGAGAGTAAATATTTTTAACTTTCTAGGCCCAGTGTTTCTGTTGCAAGTGTTAACTCTGTCATTGAATTGCAAAGGCAGCCATAGACAATATTTTCTAATAAAACTTTACTTACAAAACAGGTGGCAGGTCAGTAGCTTGCTAATTTCTGTCCTGGAGAATTTTCTTTTCCTTTTCTTCCTTCCTTCCCTCCCTCCCTCCCTCCCTCCCTCCCTCCCTTCCTTCCTTCCTTCCTCCCTCCCTCCCTCCCTCCCTGCCTTCCTCCCCTTCCCTCCCTTTCCCTCCCTAACTCCCATCTCTTCCTTCCCTCCTTCCCTCCCCTTCCCTCTCTCACTCCCATCTCTTCCTTACCCACCACCCCACCCACCCCCAAGAAAAAAAAAATACATTAATATGTTTGGCAAA
>CAUYQU010010354.1:0-39488 GCA_963574635.1 Cheracebus regulus | reverse complement strand
AGTGTGGTCTGTGTGTGTTGTGTGTTTGTGTCGCCTGTGTGTGGTATGTGTTATATGCATATGATGTGTGTGCAGTGTGTGTGGTCTGTGTGTGTTGTGTGTTTGTGTCATCTGTGTGTGGTGTATGTGTGTTATATGCATGTGATGTGTGTGCAGTGTGTGGGGTTACTTGTGTGTTGTGTGTGTTGTCTCTGATGTGTGATATGCGTGTGATGTGTGTGTTGTGTGTGTGTGTGGTCTGTGTGTGGTGGATATGGGTGTATATAGTATGTAGTATGTGGCACGTTGGGAGAAGGAGGATGCAGGGCCGGGCTCAGAGGGATGAGGGAAGAGGGAAGGAAGGAAAGCAAAGTTTTACCTGAAATTTAAGCAGGAAGTTTTCCTGGACAGGCAAGAGTCTGGGGAGAAAATGTTAGAGCAGAGATTAGGAGGCCGCACAGACAAGGGCGAGCGGGCGCCGGGGGAAGGCAGAGGCGGCGCCTGCACTACAGAAACAGTTTCTGAGCACTTCATAATAAGAATCAGTGGGAAGTTCAAAACAGGGAGACAGACAAGGCGAGGTGTTGACGCTCACAGTTCTATCCTGCTTTGCTTGAGGTTCTTGACACCTGCACCTGTCACTCTCCCACTGACTGATCTCAGAGACGGGTGGTAGCCCAGGAATAACACGCAGGAGTCGGTATCAGTGACCCTGGGGGTGAGGTGCTTACCGGGACATTTCTGAGAGGCCCAATTTGCCATCCCCGTTCAAGTCAAACATCCGTAGCTGTTGGGGACAGAAAGAGGTGCTTGGGTTACTTGCTTTGAACTTCTCTGATCTGACATCCCCTTCTACTGGAGAGGGGAGGAAGGAGGACAGGTGACACGTGCTCATGCTTCCTCTGAGGTCCCTGGGGGCCAGGGACCATCATGGCCTAAATCAGTCATGGGGGTCTCCTAGGGGGGCCACAGGGACTTGTTCACTGCTCATCTCTCCCCTTCTTAGGGACGGGGCAGCTGGGGCACAGCAGGTCAGCACTGAAGGCCCACTCTCTCCAAGGTCATCCTCTTCTGGAGCGGCACAGGTTGCCATGGAGACAGATGCTAACATTGGCTCACGAGTCAGCTCACATCCAGGACCTCAAAGGGTGTGTGAAGCTATGAACTAGCAGCCCTTTTTGCCGTCTGCCACTGTGAGTCACTTCCCCTGGGCCTGAAGCATCAGCAAACAAAAAACCCTGCACGCCAGAACCCCCATGGTTTGGGGCCCAAATCCTGCCCCCTGGGGAAGAGGGACTCTTCTGTCCACTCACTATGGTTTGGGTGTATTCCTGGAGCTTGGGCTCATCATATGGCCGGTTCGCCTTCTTCAGCAGGTCTGACAGGAATCCCTGGAACACAAAAGGCCTCTTTAGTACTTTTGACTCATGCATTAGGTCCCTCATTCATTCACTTACTTGCTCATTCAGTCTCTCAATGTGTGTGTGTGTGTGTGTGTGTGTGTGTGTGTGTGTGTGTGTGTCCATCCCAGGTCTATGAGTTCTATGACTCAGGGCCCTCATAATTCTTAACTCTTGGGGAGTGACTTTAAAGGCTTTACTAGCTCCTGGGTGCAACCCTGCCCCACAGAATGGGTGCTAGAGATGGGCTCTGCCTCCTTGGAGCTCACTACCTAGGGCTAAGCAGTGCCTGGGGAATCACTGGGTAGGCAGAGAAATTTGGAGGTGGACCTTGGAGCCAGAAGGCCAATCTTCTGAAATTGCCTGGAGGACGCCTGTCCCGAGCACAGAGGTACAGAGCAGCTGGGTTTGGCTGAACTCCACAGCGCGGCAGCTCCATGTTACTGGTCTCCCCTGACTTTTCTGAACAAGTCCAACAATTCAGTGCCAGGCCTGAGTATTCCTAAGCAGCCTGCAAACCCATGCCCCTCATCCAGCATCTCCTCCTTCCCCAGGCTCCTTCAGCCCACTGCCACTCTGGCCTCACACCCTCCCCAAGTCCCTACCTTGAGCTCATTGGCTTCGATGTAGCCACTCCTGTCTGTGTCGTACTTCCGCCAAGCCTGCAACAATGGGAATGTCAACCTCTTAGCAGAGACATATCAAAATCTACCCGCCTCCTTTCTATTGCCCTCTAATGGGCCAGCCAGGGTCTTGACCTTCAAGGATATCAGAATGGGACGGAGACATGGAGATGACGTAGCCCAGGCCCTTCAGGGTCACAGAGGAGGAAATGAAAGAAAGTGTCTCGACGGTGATTTCATGAGAGCCTGAGCCTCACGCAGCTAAGCTGTTTCCAAATTCCTAACCACAGAAACTGGGATGTAATCAGTGTTTGTTGCTTCAGGCTGCTAAGTTTTAGGGGTGGTTTGTTACACAGCAATAAGTAACTCATTCTATGGTCCTGAGAAAATATGGTTCGTATACAACCGCTCTGACATCCCTGCCTTTTACCAAGTCATCTGGTGAAGATGAGGGAAAGCCACAGGAGGGGGACTGGTGAAGCGGAGGGGGCTGCTCCTATCTGTGGCCGAGATGCCTAGAGGACCGTGTTCCCCTAAGTCTTTGGTCTATTTGGTGCCGCATATTTCTAAGATTTTTCTTTTCCTCCCTCCCTCCATTCCTTCCTTCCTCCCTGCCTCCCTCCCTTCTTCCCTTCCTGCCTTCCTCCTTTCCTTCCCTCCTTCCCTCCTTTTCCTTCCTCTTTTCTCCTCTTCCTCTATTTCTCTCTTTCACTTTTTCTTTTTCTTTTTGCAACAGGATCTCACTCTATCACCAGGCTGTAGTGCGGTGGTGTCCAGAGCTTACTGTAGCCTCCACCTCCCAAGTTCAAGTGATCCTCCCGGCTCAGCCTTCCAAGTGCCTGGGACTACAGGCATGCACCATCATACCTGGCTAACTTTTAATCTTTTTGTAGAGATGGGATCTCACTGTGTTGCCCAGACGACTGGTCTCCAAACCCCCGAGTTCAAGTGATCCTCCTACCTCAGCCTCCCACAGTGTTGGGATTACAAGCATAAGCCATCATGCCTGGCTTACAGATTTTCTTTCAAGTTTTGTTCCCCTGACTTTTCTTCCCTTCTCCACAAGGTCCCAACTGCACACCTAAAGATCAGCAACACTTGATTTTTTGAGAGTCTGCAACCACTAATCCTTTAGTCTCCTACTTCCCCCACTTCTCCATCGAATGTGCCCCTTTCATTATCAGGGGTGTTAGAGTTTATGGATATTTAGAATTTAGTTGTATTTTATGAAAAAGGTCTCTTCTTAAATACCAGCAAACAACGTTACATAATTTTCATGACATATTAGTGACAGGGCTCAGAAATTTTGGTCTTGATTTTTATTTTTATTTTTTTAAGTTACAAGACAGGAGCAAATTCCAAGGAAAGGGTAGGTTTAGGCCAGGTGCCGTGGCTCACGCCTGTAATCCCAGCACTTTAGGAGGCCAAGGTGGGTGGATCACGAGGTCAGGAGTTCGAGACCAGCCTGGCCAACATGATGAAACCTCGTCTCTACTAAATATACAAAACATTAGCTGGGCGTAGTGGCAGGCGCCTGTAATCCCAGCTACTTGGGAGGCTGAGGCAGGAGAATTGCTTGAACCCGAGTGGCGGAGGTTGCAGTGAGTTGAGACCCAGCCTGGGCGACAGGGCAGGACTCCTTCTAAAAAAAAAAAAAAAAAAAAAAGGGATAGATTTGTACTATATGCAATCCAGGCAGATGGTATTTGATTACAAGTGTCTTTTCCCTGCAGAAAAATGCCTTAGACTCTTTGAAATATTCTTTCCCATGGCCAAAAGTCTGCCCTTGAAAAGGTACTAGAAGATACGTGTGAGGATTTCCAAATATGACTTCACCATCACTTAGTGCATTACAGTTTAGTTCATCTGAGTTGAGTCTTGACTGAAAAGAGGAAGACACTCCACTCCAAGTTGCCTAAAAGGGGGATAACCTGAAGAAACCCCAGTCCCTGCACAGAGCAAAGCACCAGCAGCTGCTTTTCCAATCCATCTTGCCATTGGGTCCATTCCCTACCATGCACTCCCACCGGACACCAGCCCTGGGCTCCCCCGCATGCCTCCTCTCCCTGCCAGCACTTGTGCTCATCATCACCAATGCATCCTTATTCTCTTCTCATTCAAGGAAAAGAGTTCAAGAGGCCTGGGCTTTGTGAAATCTCAAAGAAATCCCAAGGCAACACTAAAATTAGAAGTTGTTGTGCTGAGTGCTGGGATGGGAGCTAGCTGACAGCACAAACCTTTCAGGGTCACCAAGGGACCATTTCAGGTTTCCGGCTGGTAAAAATGGAACAAATGGAACAGACCCCAGGAGGTGACAGTGGGATGGTACTGTGGGAGGGTGGGGTCCCAGAAACCTTGGTGGGCATGTCTGCTCTGAGGTTATGCTGAGGCTTAGAAAGGGAAATGCATATAAGAATATGAAATGTCCAGGTGCAGGCCTCCGCCTGTAATCCCAGTGCTTTGGGAGGCCAAGGCGGACCAATCAGGAGGTCAGGAAATCAAGACCATCCTGGCTAACATGGTGAAACCCCATCTCTACTAAAAATACAAAAAATTTGCTGGATGTGGTGGCGTACACCTATAGTCGCCCCTACTTGGGAGGCTGAGGCAGGAGAATCACTTGATCCTGGGAGGCAGAGGTTGTAGTGAGCCGAGATCATGCCACTGCATTCCAGCCTGGGCAACAGGAGAATATGAAATCCTGTCAGCCACACAGGGAAGCCAGTAATAATTTTGTGAAAGAGAAAGGGAAAAGGGTCAGGGGAGATGCTTTTAGCTCCTCTATAAGCATCCCCACACTCCTACAAGCTCCCACCATCCCTGTTTCCAGACCAGAGGTGGAATAGAGGCCAATTTTTGGCTGTCTATCAGGAAAGGAGTCAGGCTTGATGCTCCCTTTTCCATAGTTGAAAAACTTGATACAAAAGTAACACCCTGACAAGTTAGAAGGATATGCAGAACTTTTTTTCTCCCAGACAGGCTAGAGAAGGACTAAGAACAGAAGCCAGAATGTCAATTATCAGCTTGTGGAATCTGGCCATCTTGAAAAAACTGGAGAAAAATCTTTTAACGCACCATAAAATTAAATCCATCTCTGATGCTCTGGCAAGCTGTCACTTAAAAAAATGACTCTTCCACTCTGAGAACTGGTTCTTTCTCACTGACTTTCTGCCCGGGAGGGAACTTGCTGTCATGTAGGTTTCCAGGCCAGCTCTCCAGTTGTTTCGGGCAGTGAATCACGGAGAGAGGATTACCGGTGGCTGGAAATGGATTTAACCCCAATGAACAGCAAAGAGAGTCACGTTGAAGGCCAGGCCAGTCATTATCCATCAGAGCAGGCAGTTCATGAGGGGAGTATGGGTTGGATTTCACTCTGAGGGATGCATACGCTGAATGGGTTAGAGTGTGGATCGCTTCTCGGCCTTTTGGCTAAGATCAAGTGTAGGGTGTGGAGTCCCAGAAAGAAAGGGAGAAATTATTGGTAGTTTGCTGGACATCAGGATTAATAATATATTTGGTTGAAACACATAGAATTTCCACTTTTTGTAAGTAAAAAACAGTTAAATATCATCTATTTCATATGGTTCAATTTATCAGGTGAATATTACTCAAAAGACATAAGTTCGAACATTGTATTTTACATGAGGATCTCAAGGAAATTATATTGCCAAGATGGGACTGATAATTTTATGTATTTATTCATTTTTGAGACAGAGTTTTGCTCTGTTGCTCAGGCTGGAGTTCAGTGGTGTGACCTTGGCTCACTGCAACCTCTGCCTTTCTGGTTCAAGCGATTCTTCTGTCTCTGCCTCCTGAGTAGCTGGGATTACAGGCGTGCACCACCACACCCAGCTAATTTTTGTATTTGTAATAAATACGACTTTTGCCATGTTGCCCAGGCTGGTCTTGAACTTCTGACCTCAAGTGATCCACCGGCCTTGGCCTCCCAAAATGCTGGGGTTATAGGCATGGGGCACAGTGCCCAGATGGGAATGCTAATTTTAAAAAGGAAAACCGAAACCTTATCACAGTCAAAGATCAAATGTGGAAGATACCAGAAACTGGAATTCTCAGTGGACTTTTCTAGCTATAGAATTGTATGTAAGTCCACTCTTCCCAAGCCTGTTTCTTTGAACTCTCTTTGAGAGACACAACGTCATTACTGAGTGGCAGGAGATCCTGGAGCCAAACTGAGTGGCACAGTTTTCTTTATTGCATGATTTCTCAGAGCCTGTAATATGCAAATGACCACAGCAAATCCCCAAATTAAGAGGTGCATGTACACAGTATTTCCCAAGTGTACTTGACCCAAGCTTACTTTTCATCTTATTCCCCACACTTTAACGTGCATATGCATCATCTGGGAATCTTGTTAAAATGTAGATCGTGATTCACTGGGTCAGGGAGTCTATCTGCCTTTTTCTGTTTTTGTTTTTTCTTTGAGATAGGGTCTTGCTCTGTGGCCCAGCCTGGAGTGCAGTGGTGTGATCTTCAGCCTCAAACTCCTGGGCTCAGGATCCTCCTGCCTTAGGCTTCCTGAGGAGCTGAGACTACAGGTGTACACCACCATATCCCACTATGTTTTTTATGTGTGTGTTTTTTTAAAAATTCCTCTTCACTATGGTAGCTTTTTATTTTTGTAGAGACAAGGTCTCACTATGTTTCTCAGGCTGGTCTTGACCCCTGGCCTCAAGGGATCCTTCCGCCTTGGCCTCTCTGAGTAGGGATTACAGGCCTTTCTCCCTTTCTTTCTTTTTTTATTTTTTTGAGACGGAGTCTCTCTCTGTCACCCAGGCTGAGAGTACAGTAGTGCGATCTTGGCTCACTGCCACCTCTGCCTCCTGGGTTCAATCTATTCTCCTACCTCAGCCTCCAGAGCAGCTGGGATTACAGGTGCCTGCCACCACGCTGGTTAATTTTTTGGGTGTTTTGGTAGAGACGGAGTTTCGACATGTTGGCCAGGCTGGTCTTGAACTCCTGACCTCAGGTGATCCACTGGCCTCAGTCTCCCAAAGTGCTGGGATTATAGGCATGAGCCACGGCTCCCAGCCCCTTTCTCCTTTTCTAATAGGCATCCAGGTGCTACTGATGCTGCCAGTCCACGGACCACACTTTGAGTAGCAGAGCTCTAGGGGGTCTGGCATCTCCCAGGGACCATTACCAGGCAGGAGGGTGGGTCTGGCTCTGAACATGGGAGGAAGGCAGGTCCCAATGCTTAGAAAGAAGCTAGTGCCTTGGCCTCACCTCCATAAACTCAGCGCTCGAGCCCACGTGCTGCCTGAAGCACAGAAGGAAGTTCTCTTCGGTTGGCAGGATCTGTGCCAGCTGTGAAAATATAGAGTGACACTAACGTTACGGAGGGACTTGCCAGTGAACAGAGCAGACTTTGCCCTAAGAAGGATGGAGAGGGCCAGTGGCAAGGCAGGGTGGGAATTGCATTTTGGTTCCTTCCTTGAGAACAGGTGCTGGCAGCCCTTCAAAGGGGAAAGAATGGTGTTCAGAGAAGTGCTTTTGAGTCGTCCCAATCTTAGGGGATGAGCAACCGGAGGGGTAAAAAGTGGTGCTACTTTAAAAGGCAAACACCCAGATTCAAAAGAATACTTAATAGATGATTCCATCTATGTAAAATTCTGTAGATGGGTGGTTCCTGAGGTAAGAGGGCCTGCACCAGGCTAGAGAAACCTTTTAGGGGGTAATAGAAAGGTTATATCTTCATTGGGGTGGCGATTTCATGGGCTAAAATCTAAACTGAAGGAATTTTACCGTTCAAATGGATGTAGTTGTTGTATGTAAATTGATACTGCAACAATTTGATTTTTGAAAGATGTAGGTCCCCTCTTGCAGTAAGCACTGCTGGTTGCCCACCCAACCGGCCTTGCCCCCTCTTTAGCTCCTGGAATGCTTGGGTCACAGGCCAGTCCTGATGAGTCTACCTTGGTGAAGTGTGAGCCTCTCATTCTCTTTGCCAGGGATTGGCTTGCAGGTAGGCACGTGACCAAGTTTTGACCAATGAAATGTGGGGAAAGGGCTGCTGTGGGTACTTTTGAGAACATTTCCTTGCACTTCAGAGGGGTCCTTTCTGCAGCTGGACAGTGGTTGCATATGGATGTATGTGGGTGCATGTATTTGGATGTGGTTGTATGTGGGTACATGTGGTATGTGGATGTATGTGGATATATGTGGTTTGTGTAGGTGTACATAGTTGTACATTGATGCATGTGGGTGTATGTGGTTGTATGTGGATGCATGTAGTTGGATGTGGTTGCATGTGGGTGTATGTGTTTGCACGTGGTTGTATGTGGATGTATGTGGTTGTGGCTGCATGTGGACATATGTGGGTATATGTGGGTGCATGTAGTTAGATGTGTTTGTGTGTGGGTGCATGTAGTTGTATGTGGATGTATGTGGGTATTTGTGGATGTACATGGTGTATGTGGCTGTGTGTGGTTGCATGTGGATGCATGTGGCTGTATGTGGATGTGGTTGTATGTGAATATATGTGGGTGTATGTGGCTGTATGTGGTTGTACGTGGCTATATGTGGGCATATGTTGTTGCATGTGGGTGCATGTGGTTGTATGTGGGTGTATGTGGATGTGATGCCTGGTGCTACGGCAGCCATCTTGCTAGTAGCCTGAGGATAAAGGTGTTTTGAGGGCATAGAACAGAACCAAGAGAACTGCAGGGAGGCAGAGGGGGAGCCCTGGCCTCTACCTGGAGCCAACCCTTCCCCTGGCCTTTCTGTTAGGAGCCTCTCACGGTAAGCTGTGGCCCTCAGGCCAAATATGGCCCAGGAGTTGTTTGTAAAGCTTTATGTGATGTGACCACACCCACTCATGGACATACCACCCATGGCTACTTTTGTGCTACAGTGGCAGAGCTGAAGAGCTGTGGCAGAGACTGGATGGCCCACAAACCCTAATACACTTAGCTTTATCTATATTTTTATAGAAAAAGTCTGCCAACCCTTGGTTTAAGCCCTCTTGAGTCAGCTTGGGCCTCTACAGTGGCTACTCTGGGTGCCTATCCCTGCTCCTCTGTAAATAGGCTGGTGGCCATCTCTCAGCTGCTATGACATCAGACTGCTAACGCTCAGCCCTGCCCCTGCATGAGAACTGCCCTCAGCCAGACCAGAGCAGCCCCACTGGGGAAGTTCCATGGGTCCCCTCCTTGCCCAGTGAAGGGCAGCCTGCCTCCAGTGACTGATTGACACAGGATACAACAGACCAGCCCCCTTGCCTCAAGGTGGGACCCACCCTGTGACACAGTCTGCATTCCAAAGTCTCCTTGAGCCTAGCCAAGGCGCGACTCCAGCTGAGCCTGCATCCTTGCATAGCACTGTCCCCTGCCCTTTCCTGCTGCCCTTCTCTAGAGAGTTCTCCCTCAGTCACTTCCACTCAAATCTCTGTCTCAGGCATCCAACCTAAGACAGCATCCCAACAATGTACCCTGGGTGGAGCTCTGCCCTAATTCATGTGCCACCATCATCATTCCTTTTTATTTACTTATATGTTTTGTAAAGACGGGGTCTTGGTATATTGCCTAGGCTGGTCTCAAACTCCCGGCCTCAAGGGTCCTCTGCCTTGGCCTCCCAAAGTGCTGAGATTACAGACATGAGCCACTGAGTCCAGCCAGCATTCTTGAGCGTTTGACTGTGGTCAATGATTGCCAGAGGTGTTTGACATGCACCTGCATATAAGTATGTGTGAGTGTATGTGTGTATGTGTATATATGTGTGCATGTATGTATATATGTATATATGGATATGTATAAATTATATGTAGATTATATGTTTATATATGTAAATTACCAATGTGAACTATAAATGTGTAGATTATATGTGTGTAAATTATGTACATAACTTTAAAAAATTATACCCTTGGATGCCTTTAGGTGGGGCATGGAGTCTCCTGTTCACTTGTCTTCAGCTGGGCTCACCACTTGGTTACAATACCTGTTGGCCCCTGTGGGTGTTTAAGGTTTCCACCCCTATCTTAGGTCATTGTTTGTTGCTTCCTCCTTCCTTGGGAGACACACAAGAAAAGCTCCAGCTGTTCTCTTTGGTCAGCCCAAGTGCTGGGGTTGTGGGAGCTCTGAGGCGCCTCCCTCTCCAGTCCTTAGCAGGAAGCACATGCCTGGAAGAGGCACAGGGGACCCAGGGCCCTCCCACACAGCTCTTAACCAGCGAGCCAGGGCTCACCTCTGCCATCTCGATCTTCCCATCCGAGTTCTTATCATACTTCTGCATGAACTCCTTCATCTTTTCTCCAAAGTTGTCACTCTTTGACATCTGTGGAAAGACAAAGGGGGCTGATTTTTGCTGCTGTAGCTCATATGAATCACAATCTCAGAGCATGAAGCTTGGAAATCATTTTGCATCCTGGATAGGGGGGTACAGAACCAGGTTGTGCTGCTGCTCTGATTCATCAAGGCTGCATTGTTTTCCTTTTCAGAATCCCTCCAAACCAAGTCATCTCTTCTTCAAGGTTCAGTCATATCAATTTCAAAGGACACGTGGCCATGCTCCATACCATGTAATCAAACGTGCCCTACTGTCTTTGAGATGGATTAAGCTACAACTCTATAGGAAGGGTTTAGACCTGTTCCCATCACTCAGATGTGAGAACTAATGCCTGAGCATTTTACTGAACCAGCTTGTAAGCAAACTGAACTTAATTCAGTGCCCCCAATAGGTTCTAAGCACTTCATCATAGCAAGGTGGATTGCTCCTTTTCTTCTTTAAAGACTAACTGGCAATTCCACAATATTTTCACTTTTGATTTTCATGCCGGGAGGAACATGAGGAAGAAGTCATCATGCAGCGGAAGGGTAATTTAAATAGTCCACCCAATTATTCTGACTACCAGAAAGCAAAGAACTTAAAACCTTCCTTCAAGCCTATGGCTGCCTATCTTAAATACAGACTTGAAGCTCTCCAGCTTTCCCCTGATTTGAAGTAATCCTGATTTTTTTTTTTTTAAGATGGGGTTTCACCATGATGGCCAGGCTGGTCTTGAACCCCTGACCTCAGGTGATCCACCCACCTCAGCCTCCCAAAGTGCTAGGATTACAGGTGTGAGCCATCGTGCCCAGCTGATAATGCTGATTAATTATTTTCATTAAGAAGCTCTTCCTTCTCCCTAGTCAATGAGCCACCTTGCATGGCCGATGCCTCTGCATCACTCAGCTGATAACTTCCATGTGAGTTATGTGCTCCCCAGGATTGGGCCAAGGGAAATCCTACCACTTCAGCGAGTCTCCTGAATCCCTCGGATCTCTTTTTACTTTTGGAATTGGTATCACTTTGCCAATATTTATTTGTTTATCAATAGTTATTTACAAAGGTACATAGTCTGATCCCAGGCACTTGTCACAAATGTGGCCATCCTATTTAGGTTTTACAGTAAAAGCCCCTGTGACGTTAGCAGTCCTTCCATTTTACACATGAATGGAGGCAAAGATGACTTCTCTAGAGGTCACCCAGCGAGTATAGCCAGAATTTGAACTCATGGCTTTTGCTTCCAAGGCCAACATTCTTTCTACCATATAACAGCTGCTCTGAGAGTCAGTCCTGGATGACATCAGTTGGGATTGTTGACAGACTTGAAAATTACCCCAATGACATTTGAGGAAGGGAATGACTAAGAAAAGGATTTTAGATGCAAAGCACTTCATGAAAACACATTTCTGTGCCTCACCCATGATCCCAGAATCAGTTCTGAAGCCCATGCCTTCTGTGATCCAGGCTTCATTATCCTAGGAGCTGATGGGAGAACTGTTGATAAACAAACCCATGAATCACCTCCAACCCTTTAAGCCCATCACTTTGACCTCCTTCTCACTGGGGCGCACTGCCGAGCTTTGAACAGGGAGCTCACCGGAGGATTTGTGACTCATCTCCCAAACTGCTCCCCAAAGAACTGCAAATAAACAGTGGATTGGCTAACAGACACGCAGTAGGGGAGAGTAGAGACACCTCCAGAGGGCCCGAGGGAGCTGATGGGAGGCTGTGGGGCTGACCCCATGTACTCCAGAACCAGCCACGGGAATCACAGCAGACTAGTTCCATCACCTGGGCTTTGCAATATTTCAAATACCTCTCCTAAGAGGTTGTACCAAACTCAATAGTGCCATGTTAGCACCAGAGAAAGCAATAATCCTGTCACTACGGGGCTGAGATGTGATCTGGAGTCACTTTGGGGAAGTTCAGAAAGTCTTGATTCCACCATGAATGAGGCCAGCCAGTGCCATCTGGTTCAGATACTGGCTTAGAGCAATCCTCAATTTCCCTCTAGTTCCTCGCTGGGGATTCTAGCCCATGTTGCTCTAGAACAGTGGTTCTCTACCGAGGATGATTCTGCCCCCAATCTCCCACCAAGGGGATATTTGGCAATGTTTGGAGACATTTTCTATTGTCAGAGCTTGGAGGAGGATAATAGTGGCATCTCATGAGTAGACCCAGGAATGCTGCTAAATTCCTACAATGCACAGGGCAGCCTCGACAACAAATTATTCCACCTCAAATGCCAACAGTGCAGAGGCCAAGAAACTCTGGTTTAGAATCAGGGCACTTGAAACCTCCTAGGCATCCCATCTGGAGTCATGAACCTTCAGCATTTTTGCTTAGGGTACAGAAGCTATGGACTCTGTCCCTAGGGAAAAAATAGTACATATATTAATACATGCATCCGCAGACATAAAGCTTTGCAGTTTTGCAGGAGGGTTCATCAACCCCTGGTGTCCATTCATGAATCACCCTCAATTCCATACACCCAAGGATATTGAGATAAAGTACTCTTAGGGAATAGTCTATTTTTCATTCTTACAAATAAAATGCTGTGTCGTGACCAGAGATATGAGGCCTGCTTATGGGATACCTAACTGGGACAGAGCATGCTCAAAGGCATAGTCAGGAAATTCCCAAACAATAGGAGATGGGGCTGGGCTTACCATGCCGGAGCCTTTTCTTGCCTTCTCCAGCTCTTGGAAAAAGTTTTCTAACTCTTTACCTTCAATATACCCATTTCCTGTAAAGAGAGACAGAAAAAATCAATCTCAGTGCTAAATAGTAAAGGGGGGCATGGGGTGGGCATGTCAGCAGCTTCATGGAGAATGCCTTCTCCCAGCTGGTCCACAAGCAGGTGTCTAGGTCAGTGGAGCTAGGGGTGTGGGTCCAGCCCTCAGGGCATTTGCACCTAGAGATTCAAGGTGAACATCATACATTCAGCAGCTAGAAAATGCTAGGATGAACTTGCACAGAGTCCGAGAGGACAGAGGAGTGCAGAAGCTGGCAGCTTTCATATCTGCCCTTCACGTCTGGGCAAGCACTAAGTGATGGAGTTGTGACGGGAGACAAGGTGTCAGCATCAGGGGTCGTCAGCAGGTGGCGGGCCCTGGTCAGGGCAGAACTGGGGTCCCTGGGGTTCAGAAGGTGTAGTGGGTTAGAGTGCTGCCCCCAGAATGGGACTTTTATTTGGAAACAGGGTCATTGCAGATACTGTTAGTTCAGATGAGTCATACTGGATTGGGGTGGGCCCTAAATCCAGTGGCTGGTGTCCTTATAAGAAGGCCTCGTGGAGACACAGAGACCCAGGAAGAAGACCACGTCTTCACGGAGGCAGAGGCCAGTGTGGTGTGTGTACAAGCCACGGAGCACCATGGGCTGCCAGCGACCACTAGAAGCCAGGAGGGAGGCAGGGAACAGATTTGCCCCTGGAGCTTGAGCAGAGCCTGCCGACACCTTGATTTCACACTTCTAGCCTCTGGAAACGCGAGAGACTACATTTCTGTTGTGTTAAGTCACCCAGTTTGTGGTGCCTTGTCATGACAGTCCTAGGAAATAAAACCAGAAGGGCCCAGAAAAAAGAGAACCACAGGGCATCTGTCCTATGGGACGCCACCCCCCCACCCCCTGCCCCACCTGAGACTTGGTCACAGGGATCAAGAGTGGGAGAGGCATCCCAGCTGGTAATGAAAAGAGGGGACTCTGAGGCCTGCGAGTACAGATTTAAAGTCTGGTTCTGCTGTATGTTCCAACCGTGTGACTTTGAGACAGTTATTTAACCTATCTCATCTGCAGAGTAGGTTATTATAATCAAACAGGATTTTGTATGAAAAGCCCACCCCATAGTCATTATGAGTGCAGCATAAATGCTTTTATTGAGTTCCATTGCCAGAACCTGTGTCTAAGGTGGGAATGAATCTATGGGGAAAGTGCAGTGATTAGAACCAGGTCCCGAGGTCAGAGCCTGACTTGCAAGATCACGTAAGTAGTGAGGTCCTTTAGGCTCTCATGTCTTCAGCCAGGATGGTCTAGAGAACAGGACCGAGCTGAGTGCATGGTCAAAGTCACTGGTCAGTGCTGTGATGGGGAAGGAGGCATTTTTGGGTGTGAAATCTGAAGAGGCTCAGGCCATGCCTCCTAGACTTTGCTGCAGCAAAGAATCTCCTGGGGATTTTTCCTTTTTTTGAGACAGAGTCTTACTGTGTTGCCCAGGCTAGAGTTCAGTGCTATTCATAAGCATGATCATAGCACACTACAGCCCCAAACTCCTAGGCTTAAGTGATCCTCCTGCCTTAGCGACCCAAGTAGCTGGGACTACAGGTACCCGGCCACCAGGGATCTTTAAAAAATGTGGATATCTGGCGCCCACCTCTAGACTTTGTTTGGGGTGTGAACTAAGCACCATGATTTTTTTTTTTTTTACACTCCCAGGTGATTTCCTGTGCAGCAAAGTTTGAAATCCACCGATCTTAAGTCAAGTTCCAAATCTGATCTAAAGCCATTGAGCAAGATTCCCATAGAGGAGATTCAACTCAAAGGGGAAGGGAGGTGATAGCTTTCACCAAAGGCAAATAGAATTACAAACGTTTAACAGAGAAAATAAAGGAGCATTTACCCTGGCCTCTGTGAGGGGTTGCAGGGGAAGGCTTTTTCCAGCTTCTCCTTCTAGGGTCCCCTGAGAATTTAAATTCTGAATAAATAAACTTAGAGGCACTCTCTAGTGGAGAATATGCCACGATGAATATTGTATGGCAAGAATCACATGAGATAAATTATGTATTTTTTGTCTGTAGGGAAAAGACGTGATTGTAATGGGCTCGCAGAGCCAGAATTGACTTCCCTTTTATCCTAGAATGGGGTGGGTATCTTTCTCCTAGGATGTTTGGAAAGCTTCTTAGGAGAACTGGAATTTCAGAAAAGTGTGGTTGCTGTGAGGCTGGCTAAAGTAGGGGAGTGCGGGAGAGGAAGTGGGCTTTCTAGGCAAAAAGACATTCCTCTAGTTGATGCTCTGAGTTGGAAGAATGAGTAATTTTTCTCTTCCTGGTCACTCCCTGCAGCGATCTGGCTATTCTCCTACTGCTGAGGTGAAATTTCTTCTCGACTGAGAAGGCAAAGTCACATTCTTCTCCTCGGAGACTTTGTAGAGTCAGATGGGGAGGTGAAAAGCTGAGCTCAGCCCTGAGTGCATCTGCAGCTTCCAGAAGCCCGAGGCTGCGGCAGGAGGTGGGGGTGGGCACCACGAGTGCATGGCCTGGTTCAGTGAAGCAGAGGCCACAGGAGCCGGGGCTGAGCAGACACAGGGTCGAGTGTGTGTCTGTTTCATGAGTGTATCAGGAGGTGGCTGAAAGGAACTGGCTGGGGGAAGCCCGCAGAGCAGCATGAATGTTTCTAAGAGCAGCCTCCACTCAGCTCTGGACAGTGACCCCCATCCGTCCATGGAGCCGTGCTTTGCACCACGTCCTCCATGTTCTGCCATTTCTTCTCCAGGTCCTTCACCTACCATTTAGGGGGTCGGCGGAGTCACTGGCCTTTCTTGCTGAGGCACCAAGACCTGGTGCTTCTCCTCCCTCTATCATACCCAGATTATAGGACGTCATCTGTGTGAACCTCAGTTTCCTCTCCTGTGCAATGAGGGCAATGGTAGCACCCTCCCCATGCAGCTGCCGTGAAGATGAAAGGGGATAATAACACACTTGCAGCGCTGGCCTGCAGCGAGTCTACACGTGCTGGCGGGCACTGCCAGCATGGCTGCTGTGTGTGCAAGCACTTTGGCCTTGGGCTACTTTCTTCAGGTTGGAACAATTTAGGGGCGCAGAGGGAGGCCAGAGCAGGCAAGGCTAGCATGGAGCCCTGCCCACCGAACGATCTGAGCCCAGAGAAGAAAAGTACAGATCTCTAGGGCCACCTTTTCCTCGGAGTTTTTCTGGGACTTAGAAAGAATAAGTATTTATTTTTACTCCATCTTTTTTTTTTTTTTCTAGAAAGGTTTGAAGGAGGTTTAACAACCTCAAGAAACTCAGACAATCAGCCAGTGCCTGGCCCAGCAGGAAAGTTCTGAAGGTCAATGGAATGTCTTTAAATTTTCAAAGTGCTTTTGCCCTCTTCCTTTGCTCTACCAGGTAATTTGAGCCCTCACTATGGGTAAGGCCTGCGTGGGTTGCTGTTCGGGGAATGAACCCACACACAATCTTTTCATGTGGAAAATGATTCTACATGGTCATGGCAGAGTAGAATCATTTTCTGGTGAGAGAAGGCAACCACCTCTCGCCCAGGACCACACAGCCAGGGAGGATCGGAACGGAAGTGTCCTAATTCCTGATCCACATCCAGGGTTCATTCACTCATTCATTCACTCCAGGAACCTTTTTTTTTTTGAGACAAGGTCTGCTCTGTTACTCAGGCTGTGGTGCAGTGGCTGGATCACGGCTCACTGCAGCCTCAGTGTCCTGGGTTGAAGCCATCCTCCCACCACAGCCTCTCAAGTAGCCAGGACTACAGGCGTATGCCTAAGTTTTGGTGTTTTTTTTTTGGGTAGAGACCTATGTTGCCCAGGCTGGTCTTTAACTCCTGAGCTCAAGCGATCCACCTCACTTTGTCTCAGCCCACCAAAGTGCTGGGATTACAGGCATAAGCCGCCATGCGCGGCCCGTCGGGGAACCTGTGTTACGCATCCGCGTCGTGCAGGCATTGGAGGAGTAAAGGCCAGCTAGGTCCTGCCATGGTGGGGCTTATGCTGTAGTGGGGTGTGGGTGGGGCAAGGACAGACGACAAGCAAGGAAATGAATTTAAATATGGTGTTTCCAGTGTCAAGAGCAATGACGAAATGACAGTGTAACGGAGTAGAGGTCAACTTCCAGGGCTTCTTGGACAGGATGAGCAGGGAAGACCTCCCAAGAAGCCTCAGCCTCTGGGAAGGGGGCCGAGAAAGGAAGGAGGAAAACTGAAGTCAGGGAGAGGGGTCCAGGAGCTGGAAGGGCAGCACTGCGGAGAGAAGCTGCCTCCCTCAATTCAGCTTGAGCAGCACAGGCAGCAGGAGGTTCCCGGGCCCAGAGGAACCCCTCTCCCAACACCAGGAATTCCACTCCCTCCCTGTGTGCACCCCAACAACAGAACAGAAATGTGGCTTGATGCAATAAGCCTTGATGTTTCTGAACTGAGCCCCAGTTCCACTTTGCGCCTGGTGCCTGGGGAGCTATCACCAAGTTTTAGATGTGGCCCATTCCCCAAAAGCATTAATGGTCAGCCTGGGAGAGGCAGGCAGACTGGGGGCTAACGGCAGACAGTGAGGAGCAGAGGAGAGACTGGCAGGTGGCGCTGCAGGGCCCAGAAAGGACACTCCACACCCAGCCCCCAACCGTGGATGGAAAATGGCCTTCGTTGCTCTGGCTTCCTTCAAAGCAACTCTCCGTCCATCTCCAGGAGGCCCTTATCACTGGAGATGGGATAGAGGAGGGGCTGGTGGACACCCTTCTAGGAAGACCTGGGCACTGGACGAATGGTCTGCTGTTTCTATGACCCTCTTTCAGGGGCTGGGGCGACTGGTCACTAAGCAATGCTCATGCGAATGGGCATCGATAAAGATGTGGTTACCACGGCAACCGTCACTTCTAACCTCTTATCAAACCACATCCTGGGAACATAAAGGAGCAGAGCCAAGGTGAGAGCCAGGGACCGTGCATCCTTCCTTAGTCTACTCTTGCTACCATTCCTCACCACCACTGTGCCTCAGTTTCCCTCAGTTTCAAGTGAGATAATACTTCTTTACCTTTCATCTGACCATGGGCACTTGAGAAGCCATGTCTGCAGAAGGCTTCACCCCTCAGTAGAAAGAGACCTCAGGGAGACCTTGCTCTTTCTGAGCTTCGTGCGTTCAGATTTTCTAAAAGTTGAACAGGTAAGAGGTACCTGAGTGAGAGGTATAATATTAATAATTTTACCACCTGCTCTATGACTGTCCATATGACATTGGGCATGTCAATTTCTCTGAGCCTCAGTTTCTTTATCTTTAAAATGTGCATAACTATTTAAGCCTTCTCTACTTTAGAAAGTTATGGTGACAGCTGTATGAGGTAATGTGGAAGGAAGCACTCTGGAAAATGTAAAATCTCACATAAATGGGAGGAACAAATACTGCCTTCCATTTAAACTCCCTCCCCTTAAGTTTTCCTAAGTCAATTTATAGATGAAAATCCTTTAGCCGGAAGAGTTCCAGCACCACTGCTTTCCTTAGAATACTGGTTCTCACGCCGGGTGTGGTGGCTCACACCTGTAATCCCAGCACTTTGTGGGGCCAAGGTGGGTGGATTGCTTGAGGCTGGGAGTTCAGACCAGCCTGGCCAACATGGTGAAATCCCATCTTTACTAAAAATACAAAAATTAGCTGGATGTGGTGGTGCGTGCCTGCAGTTCGAGCTACTTGGGAGGCTGAGGCATGAGAATTGCTTGAACCCAGGAGGCAGAGGTTGCAGTGAGTCGAGACTGTGCCACTGCACTCCAGCCTGGCGACAGAGTGAGACTCTCTCTCAAAAAAAAAAAAAAAAAAAAAAAAGAAAAGAAAAAAGAATACTTGTTTTCAGTTCAGGCTGTTTATTAGGATCACCTGGGAAGATTTTTAAACAACACTGTGGCCTTGACCCCATCCCCAGAATTTCTGATTTAATGGATGCGGTGGTGGGGTGGGGGGTGGGGGGGGGGGTGGTGGTTTCAAAGCTCCGCAGGTGATTCTAATGCTCAGAACAGTCAAGGTTCAGAACTGCTTTACAGCAGAATATCTCAATCTTTAGGGCACATAAAAAGTACCCAGGGATTGTATTAAAGTGAGGATTCTAATTCAGTAGGATTGGAGCATAAGGGTGTGCTGTGCAAAGTGCGGTCTGTGGACCAGTAGCATTGGAACTACCTGGGAGCTTGTTAGGAATGCAGAATCCCAGGCCCCACCTTGGACCTACTGAATCTCTTTCTCTAGGGGATAGATTCCCAGCAATCTATTGACCACACTGTCTTGGTGATTCATCAATATGCTAGAATCTGAGAAGCACTAGCTCAGTGGTTCTCAAATTTTGGTTTAGACCAGACACATCAGTGTCCCTTGGGGGCTTCTTAGAAATGCAAATTCTAAGGCCTGACCCAGGACCTACAGAATCTGAGTGTCTGGGGATGGGGCCCAGAAGCCTGTGTTTTAACCTGCCCTCCAGCACACTCAAGATGTTGCGTCCAGCCGCTTCTAGTGCACCAGTCTATGTAGCAGTCTGCATTCCATAGATTAGAGAGGTCAAAGGAAGGAGGGTTCCCGCCTTCCGAATTTCCTTGCTAAGCTGCACCAGAAGGCACCCAGGAGACCGGGCTACTTGTCGGTCTGTCTGGAGCTCAGATCTATTGAAGGCAAGCAGTCCTCTAACCTCCATCTGAAGCACCCTCTGGGACGGTCAGAGCCTACCCTTCGGGGTAAGAAATGGCTTCCCCAGTCTCTGCCCCAGTATGAATCTTGCTTTGCATGGTGCACACCACTCACAGAGAGCTTTCTGCTTCCCACCTCATCTGTTCTTTACCACCCTGTCAGGTAAACAGTTATCAACCCCATCTCAGGAAGGAGGAATTGGAGGGGGAAGGAGATTCAGCTGCAGCTGACAGAGGGCCAGGACCAGCCTGGCTTCCTTCTATTCGTCCCAGGGACAATGTCTGTCCATATCTGCATTTGTCCTGGCTTTCTCTCTCTCTCTTTCTCTCTCTCTCTCTCACACACACACACACACACACACACACACACACTCTCTCACATTTCTTCCAGTGGCTCTGGAAAAAAGCCCCAGAGTGAAGAGCTACCAGCTACCAGCTGAATGCTTGGGCACTTGAATTTCAATCTGTGTTTCTGGGCTGTACTGTTTTGGACCGGCGGCTCCGGAGCTGGGCTGGGTCCCCTGAACCTGTGGACATCTGGCAGCCTAACGCTGGGCTGAATCCCAGGCGCGAGGGAGGCCAGAAGGATAGGGCAGATTGGGTGAGAGGGGAGGCAGTGGAGAGCCAACAAGGACAGGGGGAGGGCTGAAGCCAGAGGCCCCAGATGGGCTGGCTTGGCAAAGGAGGGCCTGTGATGCAATACACCGCGGGCTGGGGCTGGAGAGACACTGTTCTTCAAGAGCCTCAGGCCTGCCCTAGTAACTCTGGCTCCCTTGGTGTTGGAATTGATTTCCCTGAGCTGTCTTCTTAGCCCTGGAAACCTCCCCCAGGGGCTTGGCTGGTAAAGCTGCTGCAGTCCGGAGGGGAATATACAAGCTGAGCAGGGCAGGCACACCTGGACCAGCTGGGCTAGCGGCTGCCCTGGCAATGTGGGGCTGGTGTCTTGTTTGTGAAATGGGTCCCTTAGGCGGCCTCCCCAGGGAGCCCCAGCTCGTCACAGACCAGCTGCTCCCCCTGCCGGCTGGTGCAATCACAGTCTGAGCAGCAGAGCCAGAGGGGGCAAGAGCCCGCCTGCAGGTACCCAGCATAAAGCTGGCACATATGGACACCCTACAACCCAAGGACACTGTTAGTGAAACAGCTGGGGAGTTGGGGGTGGGAGCAGAGGCAGGGGTTGGGGACATTTTCCAGGGCCCACCCCAGATGGGTCAGGCAGCTGTTCCCTACGAGCTTTATATCCTGACATCATGCCACGCCCGACTGAGAGGTAAACAGACCATCCTCTGACAATGTGATTCTTGGTTCCCAGCGCCAGACCTTGTTGATTTTAATGGGCCAAGACCCAGTCGTTTTGATAAATCCTATGATTACCTTATAAATAGCCCAGTTATGTTGCATTGTAACTGTTGTGTCATTTATATAAATACTTAATATACATCATGTGCTTTGTGACCCTATTTTGGCGTGTCTTTCATTTTGGCATTGCAGGACCCTCATGCAGCCAGTTGCTCAGGTTCCCATTCACCTCTGAGAGGTGCTGCTGTTCTGAAGTTCCTCCCCGTTCCCTAAACCAGGGACAAACAAATTAGCAGTGAGCTACACTCTGGGAGAGCCTGCCTGGGCAATGCGGTCTGGCCCTGAGTGCCCCTCAGTGTTGTGTGGGCTTGGAGAAGACTGCTGCCCGGTCACTGGGTTTCAGAGGGCCAGGATGGGAGCCTGGGCAGAGCCTTCCTTAGCCCTCTGTGGCCTCTGTTGTTATTTTCAAAATCCTCAGGGCCCACACAGATAAGGAACAGGACTCAGTCCCTGTGAAAGGCTTTGAGCACCCCCTGCGTCACCAGGGCCATTTGGAGGTGGACACAGGCCCAGAAGAGTCTAGGCAGATCCCCTCACCTGGAGAGGAGATCTTATGCAGGAAGGGAAAGTGTCTATCGCAGCAATGACAGACACCTTCCCTTCCCTCTTTTTTCCTTCCTTCCCCTTTCTCTCCCTCTTTCTCTCTCTCTCCCTCTTTCTCTCTCTCTCTCTCTCTCTCTCTCTCTCTCTCTCTCTCTCTTTCTTTCTTTCTGACAGAGTCTCACTCTGTAGCCCAGGCTGGAGTGCAGTGGCACAATCTCAGCTCACTGCAACCTCTGGCTCCCGGGTCCCAGTTCAAGCAATTCTCCTGCCTCAGCCTCCCGAGTAGCTGGGATTACAGGCACGTGCCACCATGTCCAGCTAATTTTTGTATTTTTAGTAGAGATGGAGTTTCACCATGTTAGCCAGGCTGGTCTTGAACTCCTGACCTTGAGATCTGCCCTCCTCAGCCTCCCAAAGTGCTGGGATTATAGCAGTGAGCCACCGCACCTGGCCTTATTTATTTTTTAATGATAGGGTCTGGCTCTGTTGCCCAGGCTGGAGCGCAGTGGTGCAATTACAGCTCACTGCAGCCTTATGCTTCCTGGGTTCAAGCCATCTTCCTGCCTCAGCCTCCCAAGTAGCTGGGATTACAGTTGTGTGCCATGACACCTGTCTAATTTTTAAATTTTTAGAAAAGACAGGGGTCTCACTGTGTTGCCCAAGCTGATCTCAAACTCTCGGTTTCAACTGATCCTCCTGCCTTGGCCTCCCACAGTACTGTGATTATGGGCGTGAGCCACTGCGCCTGGCCTCCCTTCTGATATCTTTATTGTTTTGCTGACTACATAGGAAACAGATGCTCTTGTAAAATTTTCAAGCACTACAGAAATTAACTTAGAAAGTAAAAGAAAATCCCCTTTGATTTGGCTCATCCAGTCTTCAGAGAGAACCACTATTGTTCAGTTGTATTTTTCTAAATATTCTGTAACATACATATGTCATTCATAATAAAAATCGGCTTATACCGTAATAGTGTTCTGCTACAGTTTTAAACAACATCTTAATAATACATCTTGGACGTTTTTCCATGTCACTACAAAAGCTTCACTTTGCTCTATAATGCTCCATGGTAGAGATGACCATATTTATTTTTCTGAAGCACATTCCTCCCTCTGCCCATTGAAATTGTTAGTAATTCTGAAGAATACTGTAATAGACATGCTTGTTCGTATAACTGTGTGCACACATATGGGTATATCTATGTAGGTTACATTCTTGGAAGTGAGTAGGATGTTCAACTTGGTCCCATGAATGTCTGCTTGCCCCTGGAAGAGAA
Organism: Cheracebus regulus; assembly: GCA_963574635.1. Classification (NCBI taxonomy): domain Eukaryota; kingdom Metazoa; phylum Chordata; class Mammalia; order Primates; family Pitheciidae; genus Cheracebus; species Cheracebus regulus. Next base: position 16,632 of record CAUYQU010010354.1, on the reverse strand, counting down.
CGTATCTTATCTCTTCACTCTTAGTTGCTTCCAAAGGAGTAGCAAAAGCTAAGGCATTTCTCTTTGGAGCCACAAATTTGCTGCTCACAGATGGTCAGCAAAATAGGAGCCCGGTGGCCTGTCTGATCAGAACCACAATTAAAAGACAGTGTGGACTCTGAACGAGGCATCTCTCAGCCACCCCGATCCTTTAGAGTGGGAAAGTTCCTGATGCACAAGTGGCCGGAAAGCAACAGAGCAATGGGCTTGGCTATGTAAGGCCATGGCAGGTCCACTTGGAGCACAGAGGTGATGTGTGCAAGAGCCCTAGACCCCTCCAGGCTCATTGAGGGGGCTTGGCTGCCATCTTCCCTACCTCAGCCTTTGAGAGACAATGTTGGAACCTTCCCAAGTGCGTGCCCTTGGCTGCCTGCTGAGGCCGAGTTGGTGGAGTGCTACTGGGGACTAGGAGACCGGATTCCTGGTTCCCCTCTTTACCTCTTCCTGCTTTGCTGTGTGATCTTGTGAAAACAATTTTGCCTCTTTGAGTCTCAGTTTCTCCCGCTTCAAACATACATTTCTTCCTTTCTCTACCACAAGGCGAATAAGAATTTTGAAAATAATCCAACTCTTTAGGGGATGGTGGCTTTTTCTGTTTTGGAATGGGCTGAGTTTAGGGTCCTCTTGTTCCCATCCCCCCTCTCCTTGGGATCTGGCTGCCTCCTAAGCTCTCTTTGTCTTTATTTACTATGAGCCAGCATCCAGAAGGGGTGGGAAGGCCGCTGCCACTCTCTGGGGGCTGTGATTAATTGGGCTCCAGCAAGCTCACTCCAGGGATCTGGAGAGCTGCAAGGAAGAGTTCTCTCAGGCGTCTTTAAGATTGCGAGTGGTAGGGGGCACTCATAGAGTTGGGAAGAAACCCCACTTTGAAAACGGAAGCCAGAATTGGTAGGAGAGAGGCCTCGATAGGGCCGGGAGCACCTCAGGCAGTGCGGTGTTGGGCTCATCTGCAGCCTCTGGGTGTTCAGGAGGGAAGGAAGGTCGCCCAAAGCCTAACTCTGGATCCTTTCATGGAATTCCAATTTGGCTGTATACGTATCTTCCTAAGTCACCTCTCTTTCATCTCTGGTATTTTAATCCTCATTGCCTTCCTTCTCTGTTGGGTCCATGGCCCTTTCTTGGGACTTCCCTGAGGCTGAGATGAAGAGATGGCAGTGGGAGACTGATGGACAAGAAGATGCAAGCATCGAGCTCTATGTAGGTAGAGCATCGAGCTCCCCCTTTGTCCAGAGCAGGAGGGAGCCAGAGGCACGATGGCTTTGGGAGGCTTTGAAGATCTGGGGTTTGATGGTAGCTTAGCTCTACTCGAGCCAAGCCAAGGACCCCATTTTGGGATACACGAAACTGCCCAACACCCCTGAGGCTGGGTTGGGGGCTTTTCTTTGGGGGAATGAGAGGGAAACTAGTACATATCATCGTGGAGAAAAAAACCCCTCTTCCAAACCAAGCAGGTGTCCAGGAGCCAGAGTGGGGAAATAAATGCTGGGCAGAAACTAGTCCCCCCACTAACTTGCTAAATGACCCAGGAAAAGTCAACCCCTGTATCTGTTTCCTCATTTGTCCAAGGGGAGTCATGGTCTGCGCAGCAGCCTCACAGCTTGAGAAGGTGCAGTTGGGTTTTGAAAAGTACAATGTCTCAGATGAACGTAAGGATCGGCATGGTTATGGATGGTACTCTTGGTTGTCCCTCTGCGAATGGGGAGAGTAGAACTGTGGAGTCCTCTGTTTAGAGCTGACTCATCTAGCAGGAGGCCAGTGGTATAACCTTGGCTGCTTGGTAACTTTCCTTGAATCACACAAGACTCTGGTGCAGATAAACTGGCAGGAGCCTCCTTAGGGAATGTGCATGTCATCTGGAATACTAAAAGGCTGCACTTCTCTTAGGAGAGCCCTTTGTACCAAGGGAATTTTATGGCAGGAGCAGGGGATTGGAAATGCACCCCCTCTTTAGCCCCATTTTACAGATTTAACAGTCTACCCACCTCCGTCGGTAATTCATAGGCAGATCACAGTCCTAACCCAGGTATTCAAATGCCTTGTCCCCTACCCCTCCAGCTTTCTCAGTTGGCTCCAGAGAAACAAAATCTCACCCATTAGCCTCTACAGACATTAACCCCTGCCTTCCCATAGCACTCTGGGCAGAGGATCTCTGTTCAGCCACCTCCACACCCTGCTGAGATAACGAAGGGAGGAGGGAAGAATGGAGTCAGGCACACCTGATATTCCTCTGTTTTCCAACCCCCTTGCTCTCAGACCCCAGGATAAACTCTCTGAGCCACCACTCTCTCACCTCACACAGATCTGGGACAGGGGCCTGAATGACAGGTGTCAGAGCCCACAGGGCTGAGCCTGGCCCCCTGGGGGACTGCACAGCACAGTGGTTAAGAACTTGTGTTCTGGAGACAGCCTCTGTCTTAGCCTTTCCCGTTGGCCTCCCTTTGGGGTCAGCTCCTCCAGGAGCTACCCCAGGGGAGGGTAGCTACAGACACCACAAAATGTCTGAGATGCCAGGATGTGCTGGATGCTCATCTTAGCCAGGTCTGTGCGTAGAGAGGGAAATCAGATCACTTATTTTTTTCGGAGTGACAGAAACAGAATCTAGTGATATCAGAAGCCTCTAGAGGGGGGCCATCGTTTATGCCTGAGTCAGACCACCACAGACTCTTGGAATCTCAGTGCTGGGGGCTACCTCCAGGACAGGTCATTCGGTCTGGCCCTTGGTTTTTGGGTGAGTCAGTGTCAAGACCACACAGAGCAGAGGGTTGGTCACAGAGGCAGTGAGGGTGGTGCCTGCCCCTACTCAGAGACGAAGTCACCAAGAGCACCCAGGACGATCACTCTGAGGGAACAGGTCTGGGGCTGGCATCCCAAAGCTGCCGCACCACACCCACTACTGTTGTGCTGGGAAGCCCACATGCCCATGGCGGCTGGCAAATGGACAAAGGAAGTCAGGGAGTGTTCAGGGCCCCCAGTGCCATTGTCCACTTCTGCTCCCTCCCAACCGAGCTGAGGAGGCCAAGTTTCCCTTCACGATCGCCTAGTTTATCCCAGCCTCCAGCAGGGTGACGGGGCTAACCTGGCATTCAACAAAAGGGGAAGAGGAGGAAAGAAATGAGTGGGCTTCTGAGATCCGAGGCTGGAGCCCCTGAAGGCCGGGGAGGTGGGGGAGATGGTAGGGGAACCCGGAGGCCCTCCCAGCCCGGGCCACCTCTCAGGAAAGCTCCCACTTGCTCAGAATGAGGCTGTAAATGCTGGTGGGCTCTGGGTCATTCTATGCTAGGGAAGAAAAGTTACTGACAGTTGTCCCCAGAGGTGCTAGATATCTCCCAAACTCGGGACCCCGACCTCAGCGGGCTCTGCGACCAGACCACCTCCTGAGGGCAAGCGTACACCCGCCCGCATTCAGCGCTGCCCCTTGCCCCCTTACCGCAGGTCCCCTGGGTGCCAATGGGCACAGAAGTTGGGAGCTTTACTGACCGTCTGCGTCAAAGTGCTTCCAGATTTCCAGGAACTGGGACGCCGTCACCTCGGCCAGGTGCAGGTAAGGGGGCTGCTGCTGCGGGCCAGCCATGGCGAGCCGCTTGGAGACCTCAGCCTGCACCGCTCCCGTTCCGCGCCGGCTCGGCTCTGGCACTCGCGCTGGGGCTGCGCGCCACGGCGCCCTTATATACGCTCCGGAGCCTGCGCCCGCGCCCGGCCGCCAGCAGGGGGCGCGCGCGCTCAGGGAATCCGGCCGGGGCGCGGCGCGGCGCGGGCGCGGCGGCACGGGGGACTTGGCCTTGACTCCTGGGGGGCCCTGACCTCTTCGCCGAGACCTCTCCGCGCCGAGCCAGGGACAGCTGGAGGCTTTTCGGTGACAATGAGGGAGAGGCTGCCCCCCTTGCCTCCCTCCTCGACCGTCTTGAGTGCATCCACCGCTTCTTATTGCTGGCAGTAGCGATAGTAATAACAGTAGTAACAGCACTAATAGTAACGCTAACAACAATTTGACAAATATTTAGTACTCAGCCTTCGGAGTTCACTGGCTCTCTCGTGCCTCCTCTCTCCTGATCCTTCCACAGCAGGAAGAGCAGGGACCACTTTTCCGATGAGGTACTTGTGACTTAAGATAATTAAGTGTCTTGCCCAGCAAATTAGTGGCGAAGCTAGAATTTGAACTCAGCACTCTTCCCACACCCCACGTGGCTCCTTCATGGGGCCCAGTCTTGCGGAGCAGCCAAGAGTTCTAAAGGCTTTATTTAGTGGGGAGCAGCTGGAACCAGCAGTGCCCCAGGAGGATTCCGATGGGAGTGGGGGGCTTCCACTGTCTGTTTGGGTCCTGGTATATCCGTCCCCCTGGGATCCGCCCTCCACCGCTGGCACCTGCCTCACCCTGGCCGTGGCTAGGGGGGCTTTTAGACATTTGGACAGGGGGTGGCAGAAGTAGATCAACCCGTACCAGGTCTTAACCACGCCCACCTAGGGACATCGTGGGAATGTGCCTGCTCCAGTGGGCAGAGAACAACGTCCACCTCTGTCTTGGGGATGTTCTGAGCTGGTCTCAGAGAAAATAGATGCAGCTACTGAGCACACATCCTGAGGGGAGCAGACAGGCTCCCCCCACGGCAGGGAGCTGGGGCCCCTCCCCATTCTCTCCTTTGGTCTGGACCCTTTGGGGTCTGTCCTGGCCTCGTGGGAAGGTAAGACACCTTTCTCACAGGGTGACGGCATCATTCATCCTTCTCTCCTCTCCTGCTACCGAGTGACTGAGACTTGAATTGATGTTCATTAACATGTGCTAATGAGTGTTAGCTGAACCACCTTCCAACAGGGGAGCGAAAGGGAGAGGTAAGTGAAAATGAAAAGGAGGTCGCTGGGGTAGAGGGGAACCCAGGAGGAGACAGAGAGGGGGAAGGTTGTCCCTTGGAGAAAGGGCCAAGTTCAGAGCGAGTCTCAAAGGGGCAATAGAGAATGCAGGTTTCCAGGGTGAATGTGTTTAGTTACCTGCAGGAGCAGACTAGAAGGGAAAGCTAGCTTTAGAGGTACACATCCACCTGGCTGAGAGATTCACCAAAGCCCCTAGGGAGACAGGATGGCTTGGTGGTTAAGAGCAGCACTTGAGAATCTGGCTGCTTGGGGTGAATCCCAGAATAAGCTGTGTGACTTTGAGCAAATTATATAACCTGTCTCTGCCTCAGCTTTTCTCTTCTGCAAAATGGGAGTGTGGGCTTATACCTTTTAGAATTGTTCTGAGGATTAAATGAGTTAGGGCTCCTGCTGCCCTTCATGGAGCCAGTGATCAGTGGTTGGCTTGGCAAGAAATTTCACAGTCAGTGGCTCCTCCCCTGCGGTAGCTAATGGCTCCTGGAGGGCCTGACCCCACAGAAAGGCCAATGGGAAAGGCTAAGACAGAGCCTGTCTCCAGAACACAAGTTCTTAACCACTGTGCTGCACAGCCCCCCAGGGGGCCAGGCTCAGCCCTCTGGGCTCTGACACCTGTCATTCCGGCCTCTGTCCCAGATCTGTGTGGGGCGAGAGAGCTCATCCGTGGTTCCCCAGGAGCAAAGCCAGTACCCCCTTGCTACTTTGGTTTTCCTGGTGAGGAGTCAAGAGTGAAACTCCCACTTCCTGCTTTCCAGAGCTGCTGAGATCAGGGGGAGATGGTTCTGGGTATGACGGTAGGGTGGCCACAGTGACCTTTAAACTCTATTGGCACAGTCTTGCATCATTCATTTCAGATGCACAGTTGGTCTGTTTCTGGAACGCCCATTCCTGGAGGACTGAGGAGCCCAAGCAGGTGCCTTTGTCCTTTATCCCCAAGTTGAGTCCTGCAGAAACAGCCACATTTAGCAGTTACAAGTTCCTGCCCTGGAGTCAGATGGATATGGGCTCAGAACCCTCCTGCTGGTGGTGAGGCCTTGCAAAGCTATTTAACCTCTTTGAACCTTAGTAAAAATCAAGGTAATTAGTCTCCCAAAGTCAGCGTAAGGATCAAAAATAATGTAATCAAGGGGTTAGCTAGCAAGAACCCCAGCAGCCGTAAGTGCCTAATTAATAGGTAGGTATTATTACCAATGCAAGGCTGTTAGGAGGAGTTTTTCTTGTTCTGAAATAGTGGCACTTAGGCCTCATCTGGAATCATAGGTATTAGATACCTCGTGTGTTCCTGGCTTGCTCAGCCTGCCTACCACCACCCACCAAGACCAGGGATTATCAGGGGGAGATGTCTCGGTGCGGGAGAAAGAGAGGAGCCTTGGCCTTCAGGGAGTGCAGCATTTGTGGCTGCCCTGAAGCCACATTTTGTTGGAAGAACCCCCAGAAATCCACTCCAGGTTGTGGGCGATGCCTGCAGTAAGGAGGCGCTGGAGATCCCACCTGGCTCTGGAGTGGGCTGGGGTGAGCAGTATTCTGGAGTTTGGGCCACACCTGAAGATGGACCGGCACTCGCTTCTGACTCAGAGCTGTCTGAAGGCCTACGAAAGCAGCCTAGACTGCCCTGTCCTGCATCTACAAGGAAGATGGGTGCCACCACGGTTTTCTGCAGCCGTTGGGGGTTGCTGTGGCTCCTGGGAAAGGTGCATCTAGTTTACAGGGGGAGCTGAAGCCAGATACCTGCTGGTGTTTATGATATCCTTGGTTTTTAGGAAGCTAGAGCGGAGCTGAAGACTGCTCTAGAAAACCTTCACTCCACTATGCACGGGCCCTCAAACTCCTCAGAGACCCGCAGTGGGAGCCAGAGCCTGGGATGCTCCTACAACCTGCAGGGGACCAGATAGGAGGATCTCCCGCCCCTCGTCTCTCCCTGCAGCTCCCTCTGCCCTACCGGAAGTGGATGTCTCGGAGCCAGCCACCCCTTCTCTCCAGACTCAGCCCCAGACCAAGCCTCTTGTCCAGTTGGCAATGGGAAAGGAGAAGAGCTTTGAACCGGAAAAGAGACTGGAGTCTTAGCTGGACTGGTCCAAGTTTCAATAACTGAATGTGTGAGGGGAAACATGGACTCAGATAAGAAATCACTCAGGGATAGGAAAGGGCAGTTCGATGAGCATATTTTAAAGTGATGACAGTAAAGACGAAGCACTTTTATCAGCACATCTCCATGAATTAAGGTTCTTGTAAGTATTTTCAGATGTTGGGGATTGTGCTTCCCTCCCAGGACTTCCCCTCGAGTTTTGTTAACGATGATGATGGTGACGACATGGCGAGAACGAGGAGGATTCCTTTAAATGCCTTTAGAGAGGGCTTTGATGTGTCTTGCTTTGTTTGGTCCTCACAACTACCCTGTCAGGCGTGCGGTGCAATAATTTGACCCATTCCAAAGATAAGGAAACCAAGGCTTAGAGAGATTAACACCCAACCAAGATCTGGGAGGGGTGGGGTTTCAGGAACACTTTGTCCCCTCCAGTTTCCAGGGTATACGGAGCCTTTGTGGACCGGGGGCCAAGCTCCTGGGCACTATGTATAAAGTTCTTCTCAGACCCTGGCCACCGGAGCCACAGGGCCTCTCCCAGTGTTGAGGAGCAAGGCCCACTGTTTCCAGGATGCCCCCAGTTCTCTGATGGCTGGTTCCTCCCTTCACCGGAAGGGCAAACTGGGGACCACCATCACTTTCACATCCTCAGCCCACCAACTCATCCTGAGTGCTGTCATCTGACACCTAGGACTGGCAAGGAGACTCTCCCAACTGTCCCTTTGCCTCAGGACCCTAGAATCACTCCCTCAAGAAGGGAGGGAGACCTGGTGACTGTGAAGCGGTGAGATGTCAGAGGACAGATGACAAACAACTTTCCAGCCAGGATCCACTGGGCTTCAGTAATTGGCAGAGCTCCTCAGAGTACCTGGTGTTATTTCGCAGCACTTCAAAGGAAAAAGGAAGAAGCTCGACCCGGTTCCTCCCTATGCCTAGAAATGTTTCTTCCAGATATTGCTTCTTTGGTTTTTATAATGGTCAGGCCTGGGTACCGGAGTGCCGGAGAGCTGGCCTTGCTTCCCAGAAAGGAGGATGAAAGGGATGCAGGAGCCCAGCGGTTTCCATGGAAACGAACTGAGGTGGTGGAGAAAATAGAGAAAGCAGAGGAACCCAGAGGTGGAAGCAGGACTTCTGAATAACCCGGTCTGGAGCTTGAGATCTGTGGACTGCTTCTTCTGTGCAAAGGATTTGGGTCACCAGGATAGCAACAGGAGGTGACAGCAGTAGCTGGGGGCTGTTGGGTGATTCTCCCTGGGCAGGGACACAGGGGCTGAGGGCTCAGGTTCCAGAATTCCACAGGCCCCTTTCAGCTCCTGGATCTGCTGTTTATTGGCAGTTCTACCATGTGTTGACTTTGTGACCCTGGGCAAGGTGCCCACCCTCTCTGAGCTTGGATTTCCTTATCAGTAAAATGGGGGGATAATCCTAGTAAGTGCCTCAGAGGCTTTTGTGGGCATTAAGAGAGGCAATGCATGTTAAGAGGGATACAAGGCCTGGAATAAAATAGGCATTCAAATCTTGTTATTATGCAGGAGAAAACCAAAGGCAAATGATGGCATGTTTAATCCAAATGAGTGCAACCCATCTCCACCCTGGCCAAACCAACGGGTTCAGGGATAGGCAATGAGACATCATATCCCAGAATACAAACGAGCTACTGGGGCTCCCTCTCTATTTGCAGACAGTCTGGTATGAAGCTGTGAGGTCTGGAATCGCTGCAGCTATGTTGACACCATGAGTGTAGAGTCTGGAGTGGGAGAAATGGGAGAGAGACACTGAGGATGGAGCCAATGTTGCAAAAGGCAGGGCAGAGAGACTGCAAGAAATCAGATCACAGGTGACATCATTTGAATTGCTGGATCAAGCTGAGCCTGAAGTACCTTTGGACTTTTCAGTTGCCCGAGTCAATATATACCCTTTAGTGTTCAAGCCCATTTATGGTAGGTTTTCTTTCGTTTGCAACAAAAAAAGCACTGACTGATAATCCACAAAGAGGACAACTGTCCTCATGGGAGATGGAAATGGGCAACCTTTTGGAGTCAAACTTCTCTCTTCCACTTTTTCTTAGAGCACCAGGGCCCCTCCTTCACAGACTGTGTGTGTGCTGTGTTTCTATTTTCTTCTCCCTCCCAGCAGGCAGCGTTACAACCTTGCCTTTCATAGTCACCAGCCACAGCTTATCCTCAAGGCTCTCCTCTACCTTCCATTTCCCCTAACAGCCTTGCCCCGGTTTCCATATTCCAGACTTCCAAGAGAAGAATCTGGTTGGTCTAGCTTATCTGTTCATGTCAAGCCATTCTCATCATCGGCTGCTATCCTGCCTTGCGAGGTCCCCTAGGGTTGGGCACCCATCTCTTAGTCCAATCAGCTGTGGCTGGGGGCAAGTCTCAGGAGGGCGGTGGACAGCATAGAAAGGAGCCCATTTCCCATGTGGGCGTGGTGGAGTTCACTGACGCCTCTAGTGTCGGGTGCTCAACATAGAAGACTCAAACAAGCCGTGGAACATGTTTGCTTTAAAATTGGGTAAAAAACATTCTGACCAACAAATCCAAATATGAAAGGGAGAATCTGGGGGAAGGGTGTCATCTAAAACAGAGGTTGGCAAACTTTTTTTTGTAATGGGCCAGATAATGTCTCAACTACTCAACCCTGATACTGTAGTGCAAAAACAGCCATAGAGAATGTGTAAACAGAGGACCATGACTCTGTTCCAATAATACTCCTTTTAGTTAAAAAAAAAAAAAAATTAAGTGGTGTGCCTAATTTGGCATGTGGGACATAGTTTGCTGACCCTCATCTATTGAATTCTGGGTTCTCTGTAACCCTAATGGAACCTATGTAGAAGGATTGTTGTAATGAGTCCATAAAATAATCCATGTAAATTACTTAGCACAGTGACTGGCACAAGGTCAATGGGTGTTGGCTATTTTCATTCCCTTTTTTGTTGAGTGGGCTTTGAGAATAACTGGGTTCCAGATCCACCAATGTGCTTGGTTAATCTAGAAGAGTCCCTTCATCTTCTCTGAGCAGAGCTGGAAGCTGATCACGTCCCTTCGTAAGGTGAGATGGGATTTCTAAGGAAAGGAGGTAGAGGAGGAAGAGAAAGACCAGGCGCAGGCAAGGAGAACAAAAAGGAAACGCAGCAGCGTGTGAGTCCAGATCTGCAGGGCATCCGTCCGTGTGAGGCGGGCTTGGCTCTGCCTGGGGACCTGGCAGGGAGCTCTGGGCTTGATCTGCAAACAAATTTGCTCTATTTCCTGCCAGCAAAGGACTTCCAGGTGGCCAGGAATTTGGATTCTTTTACCAAGGTTGGGAAAAGTGTCCCTAGAGGGGCAGTGTCCCACTTCCAGGATTCCCCAGAATGCAGCAGGGATGTGAGAATGAGACACTCAGAGATAAGGGCTGCGTTTCATTCACTCATGAATTCATTACACATTTTACTCATTCATGCTGTGGAAAAAATACTGATGAGCCATCTACTTTGTGCCAGGCACTGTACTAGGGCCTAGGGATTCAGTGGTTAGCAAAACAGAAATGGTTCCTCCCTTCAGGAGTGTAAAGTCCACTGGGGGAGACAGACAATTGATGAAACCACACAATCACACATATATGTGAAAACAGAGTGACTATCAGGGAGCAACCTTATCTAGCTTGGGTAGGAGGCCATCCTGAGAGTGAACTCACCAGGAGGAGGGAAGAGTGAGCATTCCTGGATTTAAACCCCATACACCAAAGCTCCATGCTGGTGGAGGTGGAGCTGTAAGAAAGCCAGAGAGATGGGAGCTCAGTGGGACTTGGGGGCAATGGTGGAAGTGACCCTGGAGAGGTTGGCAGGGCCAGACCCTGGAGCACTGGGAGCTATCAAAGGCCTTTCTGCCAGCAACAAACATAACCAGGATTGCCTTTGGCTCCTGTGTAGGGAGTGACTAGAGAGGAGTCTAAGTGGACATAGGGAAACCTATCAGGTGACTCCTGCAGCTGCCTGGGAAAAATAGCTGTAACTGGGCCTCCAGAAGGGGCAGTGGACATGGAGCAAAGTGGTCAGGAACTATGCAGGCAGGAAAAAGGATTTGGCCATGAGTTGGGTGTGGACGGCAAGGGAGAGGGAGATTCCTTCCTTGGTACTGGCACCTGGGAGAAAAGCAGTTGCTGACTGAGATGGGGGAGGCTGGCGGAGGACGGGACTTGAGGATACACCCTGCGTTTGTTGGATGTGTTGAGTTTGAGTTGTCTTTGAATCAACCTACTATGGACAAATGTTTGTATCCCTTTAAAATTCAGATATTGAAAGCCTAACCCCTGATATAATGGTATCCAGAGTGGGATCATTGGAACATGGTTAGATCATGAGGGTGGAGCCCTCGTGAATATGCTTAATGTCTTTAGAAAAAAAGGAAGAGACGCAGAGTCTCTTTCTGTGTTTTCTGCCACATGAGGATACAAGAAGACGGTCATCTGCAAACTACGAAGTGGGTATTCACCAGACACTGGATCGCTGGCACCTTGAACTTGGACTTCCCAGCCTCCAAAACTGGGGGAAAATTGTGTTGTTTGAGCCACCCAGTCTATAGTATATTTGTTATAGAAGTCTGAGCTGACTACAACATCATCTAAGGGAATGCATGAACCAGGCAGGGAATTTATGGACCCAGAGTTTGGAGGCGAGGTCTGGGCTAGAGAGGTGCATTTGGGAATCCCTGGGTGTTGCAGCTGCACTGGGCCCAGCCTTACACACTTGGTTGCTCTTTGCCTCGGGGTCCTCGGGTGCTATCTCCAAGCCCAATTCCCACTGCTCCCATGCCCAGTAGCCATCCAGGGCAGAGGCAGTGGCTCCAAGGTTGAAGGTGTCCATGGCCTTGCTCTTCACATCCCGGATCATGAGTCTCACTAAAAGCGAGAGTTGCCCCTCCTAAGACGGACATGTTGGCTAGAACCATAAATAAATAAGTTTAAGGTATTTCTTCACCCCATCCCCTCTTCCCTTGAGGAAGATCAGATCAATTACAGGAAAACAAAGGAATGATATTTTCTTTGCACATCTATCGGAGCGAGTCTGTGACCCTACTGCACCCAGTCTTGCTTGTCTCCCCGGCAAGAATGCAGGTGGGGACCTTGTCTATTTGCACATCACTTTTCTTCCCAGCTTGCAGCACCATTCGTAGCCCATATGCACTCAAGGGGTGATTGTCGAATGAATGAAGGACTGAATGAAGGTCAGATGAGTGGAAAAGGATGTTTCTGTTTATAGAGTCAAGACCCCTCTGGAAGCTCTAGAAATGACCCCTTGCATGCACTGGGACAGTTCAGCTCCTGGCAAGCAAGTGCCAGGCAGTGAGCCCACTTGGGCTGCCCTCCGGAGGGCAGGTGCTTGCCTTGCTGGGGGCCGCGGCACCGTCTGGTCAGGAGGAGCTGCCTGGCTCATAGCTGCTCCCTGAGTTGCCTTCCTGAGCACGTCAGTGGGAATCCCCTCACAGGCAGGCCACAGGAGGGGGCAGGTGGTGAGCAGGCCAAGGCCGGAAGAAGCCAGACTGGGGTGCTTCATGGAGTCTGCAGATTGGCTGTCATTGCTAATGGTATGATACAAGTGCCAGAAGCCTGGGACCAGCCCAGCCTGCCAGGGAGAAGATAAAGAGGGAAGAGAGGAAGAACGAGAGTGGAAAGGAGGAAAGAGAAAGGCATGTAATTTTCAAAGGATTGCAGAGCCAGTCAGTGATACTGGGGCCTCCTGGGTCTCCCGCTTATAGTAGATGCCAATGGCACCTGCCAAGATCCCCTCTGGCAATCATGCATGATTCCCCAGCTGCTGTGAGTGTTGGGTGCCAAGGCTCAGACCTGGACCATTCTCCAGAGAATTATCACCTTGCACAGAGGTGCTCCTCCCACCCCAACCATGGGACAATCCTTAGCCAATGACTGATAGATAAGAGGTATGGAGGCTGGGTGCCTTGCCTTGAGGTGGGAAAACCCTGCAGTACCATTCATACCCCAGCGCTCCCCGTGGGATCGGGCTGGGGCCAGACTTCAGCAGAACCTACACCTCCATTTCTTCCTTGCCCAGCCTTCTCTGGCTCTTTACGTACTTTAGAGCCCTTCTATGATAACATACCCGCACAAGACTTTTCCAGCAGACCAGAGACATGCTCTCAGGCTAAAATTTGTCTCTTAACACTTGTTGAAGCCCCAACCCTTCGTCTAGGACCCAAGTTTTTGAAGCTTCCAGAAATATGTGCATTTTCACATACAGGCAGGTGCCCTCACGTCTCTCCATAACAGTGGTGTGCCAACAAAGCGTTCTCACGCCACCCTTTATCTGCTGTATGAACTTGAACCAAGACTTTGACTTCTCAGAGTTTCTATTTCTGCATCCAAAGACCTGGAATCCTAATACAATCTTGCAGAGTGGCTGTGAGATAGGGAGAATCAGGGGTGCCCAGTGACAAAGAACCTGGCTTTAGAGTCACACAGACCCGCCCAGCTCTGTGACCTTGGATGTTGTAAGCAGCTCTGGCCTCCGTTTTCTCATCCATGAAATGAAGTTAATAATAGCACTGAAGCTGTAGGTGCCTGAGTGCACTAGTTGCATGCAAAGCGCTTCACACGGAGCCTGGCCCACTTAGTGAAATACAAGCCAGAGAGCTTAACTCTCGCCCAGCACACACTAAGTACTCAGTAAGAAGTGAGTATTGTTATTTTTATTAATGGGAATTATATGTGTAAAGTCAGGTGGTAAAAATGACAATAAATACCCTTGGGATTCATGAGAGGTGCCTGAAGAGTGTCTCAGAAGGTGGCAGATGGACCAGATGAGGTGTGATGCATGGGATGTGGGCTGGGGAGTGGCAGGCAGACGGAGCCCACTTGGGCTCGCTTCTCAAACTGGGGTGAACCCTATGGCCACTGTTCTCCGGCAGCCCGCTGCCGGCAGCTTACCTGCTTGCCAGCCATTTGTCACCCTGTGATCGCCTACACACTTGAAAGCAGATCCCCGGGGATTGTTGACAAAGCACACAGAACAAGGAGCCACTTTTTTTCTCCCTCTAGGCCTGGAGAAGGAGAGGCAAAGATGGCGCCCAGCAAAGAAAGATCAAGGGCTTGTCCTTGGGGAGAGGGCATCTCAGCAAGATGAAAAAGGGGTCGGGGGCAGATCCAGCCATTTCCTCTGTGTGTATGTGTGTGTGTGTGTGTGTGTGTGTGTGTGTGTGTGTGTGTGCGCGTGTGTGTGGTCTGTAAGCTAAGAATGGTTTCTACATTTGTAAATGGCTGGAAAAAAATAAAAGAGGAATAATACTTTGTGAGCATTATATGAAATTCAAATTGCAGTGTCCATAAATAAAGCTGTTTTGGAACACAGCTGCCTTCATTCCTTTGCTTATTGTTTCTGGCCACTTTTGTGCTACCATGGCAGGGCTGAGTGGTTGCGACAGACTCTATGGCCTGCAAAGCTGACCATGTTTACTATCTGGCCATTTTCAGATGAAGTTTGCTGACTCCTGACTAAGAGCATCGGGCTGACCAAGATTGGGCGGAAAGGGAAATTCCATCCCCACTGCTGACAGTCCCCTCTCTCCCCACCCCTGCCAAAAATTCCATCCCTTTTCAGTAAGCTTTCTCTTCAAATCTTTGGTATTTTCTAGACACCTGGCTGATGCAGAGGGAAGGATCCAATTAAAAAATTCACACTAAGGTGTTGGTGACTTCATGTATTGCACCCTCCTTCTCCCAGGAGGTTGGACTACAAGAATAAATCTTTCAATGGTGGGATTTGAGGAACTGTGGAATGTGTCTGATTGTATGTGTGGCCGTGTGTGTGTGTGTGCACATGTGCAAGACACACACACACACGCACACACACACACACAGACTTGTAATTATAAAGGGTGGAAGCTTGGATGCTTCAGAGCCCAGGACCAAAGGAAATAGAGAAATAGATTCTTTGGGGTATGAACCACCTGGGAATGGGTAGTATGCGCTCCACATTACTGGTTCCAGAACTTCTAAGGGCAGGCTAGAAAAGGTGTCTCCATTCTTGATGTGAACTCTAAGCTTCTATGGGCTGGGCATGGGAGCTTATGTCTGTAAACCCAGTCCTTTGGGAGGCTGAGGCAAGACCATCCCTCGAGGCTAGGAGTTGAAGACCAGCCTGGGCAACATAGCAAGACTCCATCTTTACAAAAAAATATTTTAAAACTAACTAGGCATGGTGGTGCACACTCATAGTCACAGCCACTCAGGAGGCTAAGGCAGAGGGTGTCCTGAGCCCAGGGATTCGAGGCTGCAGTGAGCTATGATTATACCACTGCACTCCAACCTGGGCAACAGAACGAGATCCTGTCTCTCAAAAAAAAATCAAAAACCAAAAAACTCAAATAGGGTGATGAGTTCATGAAAAGGCAAACTTCACCACAGTGAAATATAGCCACATAACACAATTTTCACTCGTATCCCTAAATCCATGAAAATGCAGAATTAAAAAAACAAACAAATCAACCTCTATTACAAGGCTCCTTTGATAGCACTGCGAGGTCTGGGAATCTGTGAACGAGTCATGACAATGGGGGTACCACTGCTCCCCCAAGGAGGTGGCCAGGAGGCCAACCCCCCTTGGCTTGGCCCAGAGGACAGGTGACAGCTGGCTTTGTGTCCTTGCTGGCGTTGATGCTCGCTGTGCAGGCCTTTGGTGCTCTGGGTGCCAGCTGCTTGCCTTTCCCCAGCGGTGCACCTTTGTCCTCTTCTCTTTGCTGCCTGCATCTGAAGGTCAGTCACAGCCGGAGAGCGGGGCCAGGTCAGCCTGGCTACTGCTGTTCGGCATCCCATAGACTGCAGCATCAGCCATTCTTCCTACAGGGCTTAATTGGCTGGACAGCTGCAGTAGGCTCTCACTCCAGCCTGCCACCTCCAGCCTCTGTTCTCTAAGTTGTGCTCTCAACCAAAACCAGGACGAGCATTCCAAAATGCCAGCCTCACTGCAGAACTGGTTTCAAATCTTTTTTTTAAATTGCATTTTAGGTTTTGGGGTACATGTGAAGAACATGCAAGATCGTTGCATAGGTACACATGTGGCAGTGTGATTTGCTGCCTTCCTCCCCTTCACCTATATCTGACATTTCTCCCCATGCTATCTCCCCCCAACTCCCCACCCCCCACCGTCCCTCCCCTATTTTCCCCCAACATACCCCAGCGTATAGTGCTCCCCTCCCTGTGTCCATGTGTTCTCATTGTTCAACACCCGCCTATGAGTGAGAACATGCGGTGTTTGATTTTGTGTTCTTGTGTCAGTCTGCTGAGAATGATGGTTTCCAGGTTCATCCATGTCCCTACAAAGGACACAAACTCATCGTTTTTGATGGCTGCATAGTATTCCATGGTGTATATGTGCCACATTTTCCCTGTCCAGTCTATCATTGGTGGGCATTTGGGTTGGTTCCAGGTCTTTGCTATTGTAAACTGTGCTGCAATGAACATTCGTGTGCATGTGTCTTTATAGTCGAACGATTTATAATCCTTTGGATATATACCCAGTAATGGGATTGCTGGGTCAAATGGAATTTCTATTTCTGTGTCCTTGAGGAATCGCCACACTGTCTTCCACAATGGTTGAACTAGTTTACACTCGCACCAACAGTGTAAAAATGTTCCTATTTCTCCAT
>CAUYQU010010353.1:0-34508 GCA_963574635.1 Cheracebus regulus | reverse complement strand
CCTCTTTCTCTTCCTCTTTCTTTCTCTCTTTCATTCTTTTTTTCTTTCTTTTGCTGTTTCTTTCTTTCTCCTTTTCTCTCTTTTTCTAAAATCTCTTCCTCTTTCTTTCATTCTTTTTTCTTTCTTTTGCTGTTTCTTTCTTTCTTTTCTCTCTTTTTCTAAAATCTCTTCCTCTTTCTTTCTCTCTTTCATTCTTTTTATTCTTAAAAAAAAAAAACCAACTAAATGCTGCCTACAATACATTAACTTCACCTCTCTTTACCTTTAAGAACACACATAAGCTGATAATGAAGGGATGAAAAAGGACATTCCACACAAATGGAAACCAACACAAAGTGGGAGTAACTATATTTATATCAGACAAAATAGACATAAATGAAAAATTGCAGAAAGAGATGAAAAGCTTATTATATAATGATGAAGGGGTCAATTCATAAAGAAAACATAACAATTATAAATATTATACATCCAATATCAAAGCACCTAAATATATAAAGCAAGTTTTAATAGATCTGAAGAGAGACATGAACTGCAATACAATAATGTCCCACTTTCAACATTGGACAGATCATCTAGACCAAAACTCAGCAAGGAAATATTGGACTTGAACTATACTTTATGCCAAATGGACCTAACAAATATTTACAGAAAATTTCATCAAACAACAATAAAATATACATTCTTCTCAAGTGTACATGGACTACTCTCCAGGGTAAATCATATATTAGATCACAAAGCAAATCTCAACAATTTTAAGAAGACTGAAATCATATCAAGTATTTGTTCTGACCACAATGGCATAAACCTAGAAATCAGTAACAGGAAGAATCTTGGAAAACTTACAAATATGTGAAAATTAAATAACAGGACCCTGAACAACCAGTGAATCAAAGAAAAAGTTAAAAGGAACATTTATAAATATCTTGAGACAAAGAAAGAAAAAGGGAAAAAACTCCAGCAACATCCAAAATTAAAGAGGAGATATTACAACTGATATTGATGCAGGATTTTTACTCCTTAGCTCAGCTAGGTCTAGGTTGTTGTCTCATGACAAGGAACAATTAGGCAGACACTTGAAGAGTGACTGGAGTAGAATATATTAAGAAAAAGGAAAGTTCTCAGCAAAGAGAGGGGTCCTGAAAGCAGGTTGCTCATTGCCCCCTCACAGTTGAATATAAGGGCATTATATATAACCTGATGAGGCTGAGTTCCCTATCTGTGTAAGGTGTAAATTTCTGGTGGCTCTACTATATTTCCCCAGTGTGCATGCTGGCCCTTAGGCCGCTGTGGACATGTTTAGGCAATCCCCCCTGTACAAGTTCCCTTATCTGCACAAAACATCTGGTGTAAACACTTGTAAGGCAGGTCAGAGGTTCTCTGGGGACTCTCCCTTACTGTCTGTCTAAAGCAAGCTGGCTAACTCCTTTCAATATCCCAGAAATACAAAAGATCATAAAAGATTACCACAAACAACTATACATCAACAAATTGGATAACACAGAAGAAATGGATGAATTCCTAGAAACATGTAACCCAAGACTGAATCAGGAAGAAACAGAAAATCTGAGTAGACCAATAATGAATAAGGAGATTGAATTGTAATAAACAGTCTCCCACCAAAGGAAAGCCCAGGACCCAGTGGCTTCACAGGTGAATCCCATTAAACATTCAAGAAATAATACCAACCTTTCTCAAGCTCTTCCAAAAAACTATAAAGGAGGGACGACCTCATAATTTATTTTATGAGGCCAGTGTTACCCTGACACAAAAGCGAGACAAGAACACCACAAGAAAAGAAAACTTCAGGCCAATATCCATGCTGAACACAAATGCAAAAGTCATTAACAAAATACTAGCAAACTGCATTCAACAGTAAATTTAAAAGATCACTCACCACAATGAAGTGGGATTTATCTTTGGGATGCAAGGATGTTTGAACATATACAAATCAATAAATATGGGCCAGGCACGGTGGCTCACACTTGTAATCTCAGCACTTTGGGAGGCCAAGGCAGGTGGGTATCTTGAGCCCAGCAGTTTCAGACTCCATCTCAAAAATAGAAGAAAGAAAAGAAAGAAAGAAAAATAAAGAAAAGAACAAAAGTATACCATATTAACAAAATGAAGAACAAAAACCACGCAAGTATCTCAATAGGTGCAGAAAAAGCATTTGACAAAATTCAACACCCATTCATGCTGCAAAACTCTCAAAAAATAGGCATAGAAAGAATGTACCTTATCATAATAAAGGCCATATATGACAAGCCACAGACACCATCATATTCAATAATAAAAAGTTTAATGCTTTTCCTTGAAGATTAGAAAAACAACGATTCCCACTCTCACCACAGCTATTCAACATAGTCTGGAAGTCCTAGATAGAGCAATTAGGCACAAAAAAGAAATAAAAGGCATTCATACAGGAAAGGAAGAAGTGTATGTCTCTGTTTGTTGATGACATTAGGATTCTCCTAGCATACGAATTGGGAGAAAACATTTGCAAACTGCACATTTGATATGGGGCTAATATGCAAAATATATAAGGAATTCATATAACTCAATAGCAAGAAAACAAGTCAATTAATAAATGTGCAAAGTATCTGAACAGACATTTTACAAAAGAGACACAAATGGCCAAAAGGTAGATAAAACAGATGTTCAACATCTCCACTCATCAGGGAAATGCAAATGAAAGCAACAATGAGATGCTGGTTAGAATGGCTATTATCAAAATGATGAATGGTAACAAGTGTTGGTCAGGATGTAGACAAAAGGGAACGCTTGTACACCGTTGGTGGGAATGTAAATTAGTATAGCCATTTTGGAAAATATATGGAAGTTTCCTAGAAAACTAAAAGTAGTATTACTATATGATTCAGAAATCCTACTTCTGGGTAAATGAATTGAAGCCAGTATGTTGAAGCCATATCTGCATCCCCATGTTCATTTGAGCATTGTTCATAATAGTAAAGATATGGAAGCAACCTAAGTGTCTATCAATGGATAAATGAATTTCAAAAGTGGTGCACATACACAATGAAATAACTATACAGTCTTTTGAAAAAAGGAAATTCTGTCATCAGTGACAACATGGATAGAACTGAGGAACACTGCGCTATGTGAAATAAGCCAGAAGCAGTATGAGAATTACAGTATGATCTCACTTACATTTGAAATCTAAAAACAGTGACCTCATAGAAACAGAGTACAGAATGAGGAAACAGAAGATGGAATGAGGAAACAGAAGAAGTGGACCAGAGGGTAAAAAGTTTCCATTAGACTGAAGAAAGTTTTAGTGATTTACTGCATGGCATGTGGACCACTCATAATAATGTATTGCATATTTCAAGATTGCTAAAATAGATTTTTAACATTCTCACCACCACAAAAAAATGATAAATTGGTGAGATGATGTATATGTACTTATGGTTTGAATGTCTGTCCCCTCCAAAATGCATGCTGAAACTGAATGTTTAATGTGGTAGTATTGAGAGATGGGGCCTTTAAGAGGTGATTGGATCAGGAGAGCTCTGTCCTCATGAATGGATTAATCTATTCATGGATTACTGGATTAAGGAGTTCATGGATTAAAGGGTTATCATGGGAAGGGAACTAGTGGCTTTATTATAGGAAGAGCAACCTAAGATAGCAAGGTAGCATACTCAGCCCCCTTGCCATGTGATACTCTATACCACCTTGGGACTCTGCAGAGTCTTCACCAACAAGAAGGCTCTCACAAGAAGTGGCCCCTTAACCTTGGATTTCTCAGTCTCCATAACTGAAAGAATCAAATTCATTTTCTTTATAAATTACTTAGTTTCAGGCAACCTGTTATAAATCTGTTATAACAGAAAATGAATTAATACACTAATTAGTTTATTTCTATAACATATGCATAGATTAAAACACCATATTGTACCCCATAAATATACATCATTACTGTCAATTTTAAAAAAACAAAAATGAGAGTTCATTACACATCTATCGGAATAGCTAAAATAAAAAACAGTGACAACATCAAATGTTGACAATGATGCAGATTAACTGTATCACTCATTCACTGCTGGTGGGAATGTAAAACGGTATAGTCACTCTAGAAGCAGTCTGGCAACTTCTTTAAAAGTTTAGCTTGTAACTACTATATGATCCAGCAATTGTACTTCTAGGCTTTTATCCCTGAGAATAAAGACAATGAAGACTTACATCCACCCAAAAACCTACACACAAAAGTTTATAGTAGCTTTAATCATCATACTCCAAAAGTGGAAACAAGCAAGATGACCTTCAAAGGGTGAATGGTTTTTAAAAAACGACAACAACCGTATGCAGGCCTACCAGAGAATACTATTTAGAAATAAAGGAAAAAACTATTGACATATGCAACAACCTGAATGAAACTCTAGATAATTATACTCAGTGGAAAAAATAAAAACACACAATGCCAAACAATCACATACTATATGATTCTATTTTTATAACATTCTTGAAATGTACAATTATTTAAAAAGATAGTGAACATACAGTGGATGCTATGAGTTAAGGAAGTATAGGAAGCAGTGGGAGGGAAGTCAGTGTGGCTATAAAAGGCCAATATGTGGTATTCTAGTGGTGACAGAGTGTTCTGTCAGATTGTTCAACAACTGAGCGCTGATTATTGTGATGATCATTTTCCAGATGAGGCAACTGAGACTCAGATATCTGAGTTAAGTCCCAGACCTAAAGTCGCACAGGTAGTAAGTGACACAACTGGAATTCAATTTCAGGTGTATCTTCTTATTCCAGGATTCATGCTCCTTTTTTACACCACTGATTAACATCATTAACCAAACGAATTGCTACCAAACATTTCATTTTTCCCTTTCTCAAATACTATGAGATGGAGCAGCTGCAAAAGCATGCAAGTGTATACTTCATATAACATCACAGAAAGTTTTAAACATTCATATGCAGAACCAGAAAGTAATGTGAAGTGGAACCTTGCTCCAGAATCCCTGCACCTTTCCTATTGGGAAGTTTCTGGGTGGGGTTAGAATCTCTAAGGTGTCCAGGCTCAGATTTTAGGCAAATAGCTATAACCTGTCTGATTGGGTAAAATGATTTACATGGACCACATCTACCAATTTCATTCAGGCAAATTGTGTAATGTAGCAC
Organism: Cheracebus regulus; assembly: GCA_963574635.1. NCBI lineage: Eukaryota > Metazoa > Chordata > Mammalia > Primates > Pitheciidae > Cheracebus > Cheracebus regulus. The sequence continues at coordinate 29,357 of CAUYQU010010353.1, read as the reverse complement.
TTCATAAGTATGAGAAAACACAGAACCAATTAAAGACACGTTTATAAAATCCTCTACCATACTCTTTAAGGTAAAAAATGCTTCATTGTAAGAGTCCATATGCAAAGAGTTGTATGAATAGTTTATAATAAAGAGTGGCATGAAGCTTAAGTCTGTAATCGTTGTAAAAGAAATTTCCCATTTCAACTGGCCAACTGGTAAAACAGGCTGCTGTCTTTATAGCTCTATGTTGGTCTCTGGGGATGCATCAAAAGAAATAAATGTTCCCTGCAGATAAGAACAGGCTGATGAACTGCTGCTTATGCCTAAGAGGCCACCCATGTTACAGGAATACTAAGAGCACTTTTTAAACAACTACTTGCAAGAATGGAAAGTCTGAAACACAATCATAGGTGATCACAGGCTACCTAGTGCAAGTCTTCTAATTCGTTTTGGACCCTTTCCCATTCCAGGTGCTCTTTTCATTCATAATCCTCCTACACTGAGATGTTTCCCTGAAGCCCTGCATTCCTAGATTGGTTCATTCACAGACTCTCATGGCTGCAAAGATCCTTGGTCCAACACTCTCACGCTACAAATCAAGAGTTTCCACTCGTTGGCCAAATTATCTGCTGCCACAGCACTATTATGCTCTGCTTGGAATCTTCCAGGGCTTCCCACCACTGACTCCCCATCTTGCTTCTCCGCCCTAGAATCCTGGCATCCTTATTAATCCCTACATTCTAGGCAAACCAAACTAGTCATTATTCTTCACACTCAGAGTTTTGTTTTTGTTAATACTGAACCTTCTACCTGGAATGCCCATTTCCAAGTGTCCCAAATGATTCAATTTTAAAAATCCAGGTCGGATGCCAACTCTTCCCCCTCCCTCTTCCACTCCCCAGGTCGGATTGTCTCCCCTCAATCCGCCCTCTTGAGTTTCCACAAGCATTGCATCTAATGGCCGTGCCACTTCCTACACATGCCTCAGCTACTGGTGTCTGGGGAATTGTCTCTTGTGTGGCATACGACATGGAGGGCTGCTTCTTGTTTTTCTCTATACCACGTGTCCAATATTTTGGCTTCCCTGGGCCACACTGGAAGAATTGTCTTGGGCCTCATGTAAAATACACTAACACTAATAACAGCTGATGAGAAAAACAAAAAGCAAAAAAAAAAAAAAAATCGCATATTTTAAGAACATTTACAAATTTGTGTTGGGCCACATTCAAAGCTGTCTTGGGCAGCACGCAGCTGGTGGACCAGGGGTTGAACAAGCTTGGTCTATATAACTTCAGTCTCTGGTAGAGTGCCTGGCACAGATAACTGCGGAGCAAATGTTCACTGAATGAAGGAATAAGGAACCCAAGCCCAGAGAAAACAATGAATGACTTTTTCCAGCACGAGTCATAGAAATAGTCCCAAATGCCAAGGGAATTTCACCCTCCAAGTTTCCAAAATCTAATATAATAATAGTTACTTGTACTATTATTCGTGTTCACTTCAGTGAGGACAGTAGGTTTAAAAAGCCTTAAGCAGATTGGGTTTCTAGTCCCAGCTCTGCCACTTAATAGCTGTGTAACCTAGGGCAGCAAGTCTCTTGCCCTGTGGACTCAGTTCCCCAGCTTGTGAAAAAGAGGAGTTGGGATTAGATTTGTTGTTCTCTAAACATTTCAACTTTCCCCGCTTGCCAGTTGGTCAGAACACGGTTGGTTGCCAGGGCGTCTCGAGGTCCCCCCAACTCCGCCCAGCACACCTCACTCTTAAGCCGGGGTCGTCTTCTCGCACCAGGAGGCAGCTGCGTGTGTCGTGGGGTGTCCCTTGGCCTTGCAGCTGCCCACTCCGCCGCTGGCGGCTGCGGGACGACTCCAAGCGCACCCGGGAGGGACCCGGGAGGCCGGCGCCGGCCACCACTCAGGGCCGTCCTCCAGGGCCAACGCCAGCACCAGCGACGCCACGCGGACACTGGCCCGGCGGCCGCTCTGCGGCTGTGGGACTCCCGCACGCCCCGGCGCTGACGCTCTGGCCCTGGCGTCTGGGCGCTGCCCAGCCGGCACGAGGCTCCGACCATCGGGGAGTCACTCGCTCCGCCTAGGAGGCGGGTCTCGGTCGCCCCGAGCCCCACTACGCCCCGAGCCCCGCTTCGCGAAAGCCCGTCGAGGGCCTACCCTTTCGTGCTCCCCGACGCAGCCGCTTCTGCGCGCGCACGCAACGCACACGCTCAGGGGCCTACGGTCCCGGCGCAGCGCCAACTGCGTAACCAACTACGCCGCCCCCGGCCCCGCACTGGCCTCATAGACTTTCCCGCAGCCAACATTTAAGGGACCAGGCACTGTGCTAGGCGCTGCGGTTATAAAGCTAATCGGTTTTGTGGAGCTCGGGAATGTCCGGGTACACCCATCATGAATACACCCGCTCTAACAGATGAACACAAATTCCCTAGGACCCAAGGGATCCTGGTTACCTGCACCCCAAGAAAGCCTCTCGGTCTTTGAGTCATCAAAGTTGGGGAGGAAGGACTGGCCCTAAAATAACCTCACTGCTTTTACACATACATACACACACACACATACACACACACGCACCCCTCACTGCTTTTACACACGCACGCACGCAGGCCAGATCTGTGAGTTTAAAAATAAAGCTGGGGCAGGGAGAGTATCCTTTTTCTCACTGCTAAAAAAAGAGAGGCCAGGAATACTAACCAGCTAAGTGAGGAACTCTTGGAAAACAAAGTGATCTTTAAGGAGCACTGCACAGGACTTTACTTCCACCTAGGCGTAACTTAGATTTTTACTCTTATGTAAATGGAATCGCAGATAACAGGATTTCTTTCCCCCATTTATTTCAAGGCTAAAATATCTCGGATTTTATGTGTTTTGTCTTAATGGAATACCAACTACCTAAATACGCAACTGTTTTTTCATAAAGCTATTGGGTTGTGTTATGAAGGTGAATCAGTGATCTGAAATTTTGGGGCTGGATTGGCACCTTTGGAAACAGTACACAGAAGAACATTGAAAACGTAATTACTGGCAAAGTGGAAACTAGAACATTTGAGAGATTGTAGCTTTTTGTGCATTAATATTTTTCTTACATGTTCCTTACCTAATATATATTCAGTTATAAACTGAATCAGATATGCCTTTCAATACCCTTTTAATGTCTCAAAGAGAAAGCCATAAACATGCATTTGCTTTATGTTTCTCAACTATTTCAATTGAGTCATCACTGTAGAAAGTGGTTCATGATTTTATACAGGAGAGTTATTGTGAGCATTTATAAAGCCATCCTGCTTATGAGCTAAATTTATTGTGTTTGCTGGGTTAATCTGTTTTCTCTAATCAAACACTTAATCATCCAGTCTCCTCCCTGCGTTATGGATTCATGAATGTGAAGTGAGGAGAGTTGCTCGGTCAAGGTAAAATGATAAATTATCTTTTCATTTTCAGGGTATTTGTGATTAAATGCTTCATAATACAATTAAAATGAAATAAATCTTGGAATTTTACTTCTAGATTCCTGCCAGGTATAGATAAAATGCATTGGTTAAGAGCAAATTCAATTCCATGCCTGAATGGAATTTATGGAAGAAATGTAGAAAGCATTGTAGGTCAGGAGAGCCCTGAGTTCTCTCTTCATTTCTGTGAATTGGAGAGAGAGTTGATCAACTGGTGGTACTCTATGGATGAGCAGCAGAGAATTAAAATTTCCATTTAGAAAGAATGAGGACTTAATTTTGGGTAGTAAAAGGCAAAGTGTGTCTGAATCTAGAGTTGTAATCTGGGACCTCAGGAGCTGTGATTGAAGAAGATGTTAAATTACAATTAAATAAACAGTTCCTATTATTTTGGCGATTGTAAGTGAAGCCCTGTGTGGCTGGCTTTCTCTGCTGCTGCCGAATTATGTTGTAAGAGTTGAAACATATTGACATAAGCATAATGGAGATGAACTCATTTGTTGTTGTGTTCGTTAAGTGAATAAAGTTCACATTCCAGAAAAAGCCTTACAAGGTAACAAAAAATCACAATTTGCCTTTTAACACATGGGAACTAGAACCCATTGGCATTGTGTGATATTAGACAAAAGTCTCAAACAACCCTGTATGTTTGGTGCATATTTTACAATTAGTGAGGCACTTCGATTCTGTTGTCTCATTTGATACTCACAGCAAACTTGTGACTCCTCAGGTCCTGGCAGTTTGTGTGAGGCCTGAGATGTGGAGCTCTGTACTTTAGGTTTCCTGGGGTAGAACTAAAGTCGGGCCTCTTAGGCAAAAGCTCTTCCTCTACCCAGACTCCCTCTTTTATCAGACAGCAAAAGAAAAGCCTTTGTGTGTGTGTGTGTGTGTGTGTGTGTGTGTGTGTGTGTGTGTGTGTGTGTGTGTGTGTGTTTTAAAAACCACAGAAATAAAAGAGCTGCACAAATAACTGAAATATTTGCCAAGATAATGCAGAGATGGTTGGCTACGTGAACTAGTATCTAGGAGCTGAGACAATCATTCCAGTAGTTCCAACCCCAGCCCCCAAAATCTATGCTGTTAAAGTAAACGATTTTTTCTTGACTTGAATGTCCAGGTCACCTGTCTGCTCACATTGGCTTTTTTTTTTTTTTTTTCTGTACGAATTGCTCAACTCTCTAATTAAATCTGCTTTGTATACTTGTGGTCAGTATCATTGGAACTAAAAATCTGTTTGCTTACAGATATTTCATGTAGTGCACATTCAAGCTAGGTAATGTCTCTGCGACTGCTGTTTCTTGATGATTATATTCATTTGAAATGACTAAGCTTGGTAAATTGGCTTAGCCTAATTTACCAAGCTTAGTCATTTCAAATGAATATAATTTACCAAGATGTGCAGCAGTCAAGGGATGAATGAAGAAAAGAATAATGTCATGGAGGCTACATCAGAGACAAATAAATCTATCAGCATATAGCAAGGCAGGAAGAACATGGCTATGCCTCCTATAGAAGAAGTTACCTGCATTTTTCTCAGAAAAAAGGCAATAGAAAAGCAGTGAGTCACAAGTCTTGGGTTCTAAGCCTGGTTCTACCATTTGCTAGCTGTATGACAACAGGCATGTTTCTTAAACCTCTGAGCCTCATCTTATACATGTATGAAACAGGAAAAAGAATAATGTAGCCTGCCATCTTTACAGATTTGTGAAAAAGCCTTTTAAATATATAAAAAGTTTAGTATATATAAAAAAGATAAATTTAAGCTATGGGTATGACACAAAAATATACTTGAAAATTATTCTTAAATTTTACTATATTTAGGAAGAGATGGCTAAATATAAAGATAATATTCCTACTTCTGCATGTCCTATTTGTCTCTTTGCCTTTTAAATTCAGAGCAAGCTATCTTATTAATTGTAACAGTTAAATAGTATACATTTCTGTTATTTAAAAGTGGTACTGACAATGTAGTTAAACCTTTATTATCCTTTTTTTGGTCTAATAAATAACTGCATGACTAAAGACAGGACACAAATATCAATGATTTCAGAGATATTGCCCTAAGGGAAAATCATACGATGCATTTGGAAAAAGGTAATTCTGACTTGTCCTCTACAACATACTAAATTTCTGCCCCAAATCTTAAAGCACAAGTGTTTACAGGATTCTTGGTGACAAGAAAAGTGATAGTAAATGTGCTTTAACACTAAAATTCATGTATCCATGGAAACCTGTGAAGTTCTGTAAGCACACACACACAGCCTACAGTATTTATTGAAGAGCTACAGCAACAATCAGTGGGTTACTATGCTGTAAAAAGCTGACAGATTGCTGGGAGCTGCTCTGCACAGGCATGGGTGAGGTTGTTTTCCCCTGCTAAAAGTAATTACAGAGAAATTCAGAAATCTCAGACATTATTGAGACAAAAACCTGTTTATTTATTTACATGTACTTGTACCTTTCAGAATAGTGTCCCTAAATCAGATTTTTAATCAGAAAAGCTTTGAAAAGTCATCAGTCTTTCCCCTTCCCACACATTTGTAGGCATGGTCAAAAACTCTAGATTTTCCATGCGTGCAAAGAAAGATATTTCTTAAATGTTGGAAGAGAATGCCCCTAGTTTTTGCCAAACTGATTATTCCTGAATATTTAAATATGTCCTTATCAGTGTTTCCTTATGTATAATGACTTTGAGAGCAAAGAGCATAACGACATTTGGGGGAAAGAAGTGCCTGCAAATATCTGAAGTGTTTATTTAACCAAAAACTGATACTCTAATAAAAAAGTAATGCTATTTCATAAAGGCATATTCATATAGCATTCTTTTATTAAAACATACATCTCATCTCATCTCATTTAATCCTTACATAAATCCCAAATGAGTATTGTTATGCCCATGTTCTCTTCCATTGCCAAGTCCTGGATTCTTTCTCAAATTTTATTCTGAATTTTAATAACTTGGAAATGGTCTGTGTTTGGGTTGAAACACATTGAAATAGAGGTAAAATTATTGAGTTCTTAAGAATACTTCATGTTTTATCCCCACAGTTTTCCTTTAAGTTTGGTCTTCTAAAGATGGGCTGTTTAATATGACACCCATTAGCCACATGTGATTACTGAACACTTGAAATGTGGCTACAGGCTCACGTGAGATAATATTCAAATATATTGGTTTAAATACTAAATGCTAATTTCACCTGTTTAAAAACGTTGTTTTAATATGCTTACTAAAATATTTTAAAATATATATATGTGGCTAGCATTATATTTCTATTGGACAGCGCTTCTGTTGTCCAGAGCTTTCAAGAGGGGTCTCTTTTTAAATCATTTAGTATATGCCAGACTTTCTCAGTCTTGCTACTGACTTGCCATACTTTTCACCAGAATAATGAGATTGGTTCACACTGATTGTTTTCACCTGAAAGAAGTGCTTTAAATTATCTTCTCTTTATGGAACAGGTTTCTCTTGTTTCCCGTGCAAAATCCAAGTGGCAAAATCTAATGCCACTTGGATCCATGACAAAATCCAAGTACGCAAATCAATCTCGTTTGTTTTCTTGTTTGTTTTTGTTTGTTTTTAGCTCTCTGGGCCTCAATATTTTATTCTAATGTATTTTAATGTATTTTAATATTAAGTAAATTATGTAGATAAACCCTTGTGCAAGAGTTTGTAATGATCCAGGACTCTGGCAATTTAGTTTGAACGCATAAGACTGGGGGAAAAAAAAGAGAGCACATGAAAAAATAATAGTTTGCTTCCAATTGTATTAGGAATACTTTCAGCTGAAAGTAAGAGAAGACCACATTAATAGTAGTTTAAACAACAGGGGTTTATTTTTCTCATATATTAAGAAGTCTGAAGATAGGCCCTTGCTGGATTGATACCTTGCATCAAATCACTCAGAAAAAACATGATGATTTAACCTTTAAAATCTATCTAGAATCGAATCTCTTTTCCTACGTTTATCACTTCCACTTGCATCCAGAAACGCTTCTTTTTGTAACATTTTCCTAGCTTGTCTGTCTGTTTGCTTGTTCTCATTTAATGTTTTCTAAATCCAGCAGCCAGAAAGGTTCTGTTAAAATTTTATAGCATGGGCCGGGTGCTGTGGTTCATACCTGTAATCCGAGCACTTTGGGAGGCCAAGGCAGGTGGATTACCTGAGATCAGGAGTTTGAGACCAGCCTGACCAACATGGTGAAACCCTGTTTCTACTAAATACAAAAAATAAGCCATGTATGGTGTTGCATGCGTGTAATCCCAGCTACTCAGGAGGCTGAGGCAGGAGAATCGCTTGAACCCAGGAGGCAGATGTTGCAGTGAGCCGAGATTGTGCCATTGCACTCCAGCCTGGGCAACAGGAACAAAATTCCATCTCAAAAAAAAAAAAAAAGTATAGCATGTTGCTCCCCTGTTCAGAATCTTCCAATAATTTCTTATGTCTTTCAAAATAAAATGTAAAGTCATTATTGTAGCTTCCAGTCCTCTAGAAGATCTGGATCTTTGTGAACTCTCTAATCTCATTCGCTTCATTTTCTGTTGTTCACTCAGTTCTAGCCACTCTGGTCTTCTTGCTACTTTTTGAATATGCTGAGCCGCACCTTCCGTCAGGGTCTTTGCAGATGCTGTATCCTGTTCCTGGAGCACTCTGCCCACCTCGCCAATATCTGCATGATTTACTCTCTCATTTTCTTTATGTCTCTCAAATGTGATTTTATCAGTCAGACATTCCTTTATAACCCTATATAAAATATCACCCCATGACTCTTCAGCTCCCTTACCCTGCTTCATTATTTTAACCATAGCTCTAAACTCTACCTGATACATATTTATTATTGGCTGTCTTGCTCTCTATTAAAATGTAAGCTCCCTGAAAACAGGGACCTTGTTTTTACATTTGAATTCCGAGCACTAGTGCAGTGCGTGGAATGTAATAAGCATCCAATAGCTAGTTGCTGAATGAATACTTCAGCACCTGGATGATATCAAGTGCCTCTGTCAGTGTCCCTTGACCTTCTCCTCCTTGCTTCTAGATGGCTGCTGCAGCTCCTACCATCATGTCTTCGTATAACCACATTCAAAAATAGGAAGCAGTGAGAAAAAAGCCTTTTTCCTCCTTTACTTTTAACAGGGAGACAAATACCTCCCAGAGAATATTCTATCAGATTTCCCTTTACATTTTTTTGATTAGCACTAGGTCATACAAGTAGATAGGAGGAAGAAGCTCTTCTGTTCTATTGTACAGTAGGGCGACTATGGTTAACAATATTGTATTATATTTTCAAAGTATATTTTAAATATTTTTAAAAATGCGTTTTTTAGATGGCTAGAAAAGAGGATTTTGAATATTTTTATCACAAAGAAATGATAAATTACCTGATTTGATTATTGTACAATGAATACATGTATTGAAACATCATACTTTCTCTCATAAATATGTACAATTAGTATATGTCAATTAAAAACAAAAAAAAATTGTTTTTTAAAGAACTGGATCAAGGGCTACCTCTATTTGCAAGAGGGGTTGGGAAAGTGTTTTTATAAACTTTAGCGAAGGAGACAGACAAGCTAAAACAGTATGATTAATAAAAGCATCATTCCATAAAATGCCATGATTAGGACACCTTGTACATATCACATGGCTGATTAGAGATTTGGTAAACCATGAGATTTAAAGGCACCCAACTGAATGCTTTCCCTGTAGATTGCTCTGTTTTTTTTTCCACCTTTTACATCCTGAAAATGTAACCATTTATATGACTTATTGTTCCAATTTAATTACGATTTTGTTAAAGGAAAACGTTTTCAAATAATTATGTGGAAAAATTATGTATATAATTTTAATTAGGGAAGGTTGATAGAAGGGTCTATCACATAGAAGGCAGATAAGGAAAAATGGCCAAAGGCATGCATACTTCAGATTGGGACAGAAGGGGAAAGCTGAGAGAAGGTTGGCTGAGAGAGCAGTGCAGGTGTGTGTGTAGGAGTGGGGTTGGGAGTGAGAGCAGGCCAGAGGGAGTAGTCATACTTGATTTTATATCCCAATTTATGATTTACAAAAGTGCCAAGACTTGGTTTTTATGTAACACTTGTAAATCAGACAGAGTGTTACCTAGCAATTTATTTTTCCTTTTGAATAATTTACAAAAGCTTGATTCTTGGCAGGTTGATGGTGTGGCCCACGACAGTGTCCTCAAAGTTCTAAGGGAGTCTAGAAAAGACACTAAGGTTTAGATGCCCAAATAGGCTCCCTTCTTCATGTCTTCCATGAGCTATCCACAGCATAATACTAATACCTTAATCACGAGTGAAGACATATATTTCAGGCTTGACATGTGGGTTGCTAGGCAAGAAAACAACCTGTACAGGACTCCAGGGTAGAGAGAGAGGAAGCGAAGAGACCCTCTTACCTTTTAATTTCAAATATTTTGTGTCCTATTATTCCAATTTTCTGGCACAAAAGGAAATAGTAACTCAGAATCCCAGAGTCCTAGAGTCAGAGGATGTGAAAGCTTGGACCTCAAGACATGGATGCTTGCACTACCCGACCGTCACGTATTGTGTGAGAACACAGATACTGTGTAATGCTACTGTTTTATTCCATAACTACTTAAAATGAAAAGAGAGCTTTTCACATTTTGTAGTGACATTCATGATGACATATGAGGCAGCCATTTTATTTTATTTTATTTTTTCAACTTTTTCTTTTTTTAATTATACTTTAAGCTCTGGGGTACATGTGCTATTGTGCAAGATTGTTACATAGGTATACAGGTGCCATGGTGCTTTGCTGCACCCATCCCCCCGTCACCTACATTAGGCATTTCTCCTAATGTTATCCCTCCCCAATCCCCCAACCCCCTGCTATCCCTCCCCTATCCCCTATACCCCCCAACAGTCCCCAGTGTGTGATGTTCCCCTCCCTGTGTCCATGTGTTCTTACTGTTCAACACCCACTTATGAGAACATGCGGTGTTTGGTTTTCTGTTCTTGTGTCAGTTTTCTGAGAATGATGGTTTCCAGCTTCATCCATGTCCCTGCAAAGGACATGAACTCATCCTTTTATAGAGGCAGCCATTTTTAAATGAATTATATTTGAATACTTAGTCATTCAGCTATCTTTTGCAAAAAAGCATGAATGAAAAACAGGTGAGACAGGATTAATTAAAATCACCACTGGCTGTGAATTCCTTTGTCAAATGCAGCATCTGGGATAGGACACAGACCTATTGCCCCAAGTTTACATATAATGCATCGTAGTATTGAGTTGGCAGATTCTCCAATCCGTTAGAAAATGGCTTCCAGTTCCTTCTGTTAAACTATTCAAAAGGAAAAAGAACTTGACCATGAAAAGTGAACACATTTGATTTATCAACTTGAGATAATTTGATTTTCAACCAAATTATTGTACTTGCCATGGACGAACTCTTGACTGGAACATGCCTAGAGGAGTGACAGGACTGACTGCCTGGTTTTAATTCCAGCTTGGCCATGTGTAGAAGTGTGATGTGGGCAGATTACTTAACCTCTCTGTTCTCCTATTTTCCCATCATCTCCTACCTCTTTAGGTTAATGTGAGGATTAAACACCTTAATAAATGATAAATACTTAGAGTAATGCCTGGACAATACTATATGTGTTAGCTATTATTGTTTCTACCCGAAGTAGATATGTGGTCAATGGGCGGAAATGTGGAAGAATTTGGTGGAACTAAATCTTTGACAAAGTTGATTGAAGGACATAGGAGGAACAAATATTTCATTTCTAAGGAAAAAAGAATTGCAAACTTATTAATAAGAAATTGTAGCATGATATTTATTTCAAAAGATATAAAAGACATTGCCTTGTATAATATGTATCACAGCTGTCCATTTCTCTCTGGCTCGGACTATACATCAAACTCGACTCTTCACTGAAACGACTGAAAAATTTAGCCAGAAACTAATCATTAGATTTAAAAAAAAAAAAAAAAAAAAACAGAGAGAGAGAGAAAGAAACCAAGTGACCTTTTCTCTGCCTGAACAGTGATTCCATTAGGATTATAGAGCCAGTTGAACCAGTGTCCTCTAGGCTGGCTAGAACAGCCTCCTTCTCTCTCTCTCTCTCTCTCTCTCTCTTTTTTTTTTTTTTTTTTTGCAGTTAATGAATTTTTACTCTTCCTAGGGCTGCCCTAAGCTCAGTTGCTTAATGTTAAACTTTGAATAGCGATGCCATTCCCTGTGGCTTATTGTTATAAGAAATGTCAAGAATCCTTGGGTTACTGATATTCAGTCTCTGCCTATTCCAGCTAACACTTGGAAGCTTAGAAGCCAGAGCCTGGAAAATGTATATAAAGCACTGTGAGGTTATTGGAGGCAAACTGGCCTGTGATGAACCCAAAGGCAAAGCCATGCCTGGACGTGCCGTGGCTCCGTGGCATGGCTGCAGCACAGCAGCTTCCCCATGTTTGCATGAGGGACTTCGCAGTGGGCCCCTGGACTCTGGATCAATTTTAATGATTCTCTAATGGAATTAACATGGTGTCTCATGAATATACAGGTTGGCCATTTGAGATAACTCCAGGGCTGGTTGGAAATAGTATCAATAGCTCCAGAGTGCCTGAAAACTACTGAAAAAAATATGTAAAAGAATAGAAGCAAGTTTAAGGGAGAGGAAATATAAAAAAAAGAAAAAGAAAAAAGCCTCACTACAGCAAAGTGTTTATTGTCCTGCTGAGTTACTTTTCCTGCCCACCCCTTACCACCCATCCCATTTCAACCTCCACTGGACCACCAGAAGTTTCTAACACTGATCTGATCATGTTACGCCTCTGATTAAACCCTTCTCTAACATCTGCAGGATGAAGTATACATTTCTCAGCCCTTCATTTTGGCCTGGATATCAGATGCCATTATACCCGGCAGGCTTCATCTCCCACTTCTACCTCCCTGTCTGACCCAACCAGCCCCAGCCCCTATACCATATGTTCTAGCCAAATTGAACTACTTAAAATTCCCTGAGCATGACAGATGGCATCTTGTCTCCATGTCCATTATGCCCTTACATCTCCTGTTTCAATGGTAAATGTTCCTAGATTTCAAGGCCTATTTCAAACCACTCCAAAAATGAAGCAGCATTTCCCCCTTCTTTTTTCTCACTGTGTTTCTTTCATAACTTTCTAAAATAATGTTTAACATAGATGCTTTTCTCTTTCCTCCAGTAGACTGTGGACTCCTCAGTATCAAGCCTGGATATTATTCACCTTTGTGTCCAAAATACCTAACTTGGGACTGCAGGTGTATGCAGTTATAGAGGAATGAAAAAATGAACAAGATTGCCTCTCTTTCATTTTTTATCTCCCTTTATTATTGTTCTCACCAAGGAGTCATTTTGCTAATCACAAGTGGCAGTTCTCACTACTCTGATACTGCCTCCCTGCAAGACCTCAGATATAAATGAAAGTAAGGTACATCTCAGTGACTCCTCGAGAGTAAATGAAGGATGATCTATGGAAGCTCCTAACACAAAATTATAAGCTTATAAAAACAGCCGCCCTGCCTTGCCTGCTACCGTCAGTGCTGTTCCAGAAGCTGCTAGCAAATGCAGCTTTCTGATAACTCAGAAGCTATGCAGCAGCCTCCCTGCTGATTTGCTTTCTGATGGAGCCAAATAGAAACCAGCTTGTCGTCAGAAGGCCTGAATTCTGGTCTTGGCTCTGTGGTTGAAATTCATATGACTTCCTGTAAGAACTGAGTCTGTTTCCTCGTGTGCAAAATTTGAAAAAATAATCCTTTCTCCTGCTCTGCTGAACTTACTGGCTACTTATGAAATTCAGAGGATGTAGAGAACTTGAAATCACTTTATGAAATAGAAAACTCACCAGAGGGGTAGAGGGTTATAATATAATATTATTTACATCTTAACTCTGCCTGTCTGTTTTCCTCAGGAAGATTAAATTAAATACAATGCCTGAAGTATAGGCATTATTCAGCAATATCAAGTTGAGTTCAATGCCTGAGATGTATTTTATAATGCAGGTGAAAGATCAACCTCTACCACCAGTAACCTGACACCTTTCCTACACTGTCCCTATTCAAAGCACATTGACCAGTTCTCACCATTGGTAGCATTTATTTGTGAGGCCACATGTGCAGACTCAATTAAGCTACATGGGACCTGGGCATTGACTCCAAAGATATGTCTACAAATATCTGTGTACCTATCAGAGAGGTGACTAACTAACCTGCATGGACAATCCTGGTTATATCCTTTGAGCAATGGTGTGGCTCTGTGTTATTAGACATACAAAAGGACATATAGTCTTACTCTGCTTGGAACAGAATGATAAATCTATTTTGGCTGAAGTCTTTAAAAGGCTTTTGGTATGAATAACAAGGAAAGCTGATATAGAGAGTGATAATAACAGCTAACTCCTACAGAAAGGTCACTATCTACTAGGCATAATTCTTTTATATATATGCATTTTAGGTTCTGGGGTACATGTGAAGAACATGTAGAATTGTTGCTAAGAATTGTCCTGCATTCTCTTAACCCACACCAATGCTTTGAGTAAGGTTCTCTTGATAGCTGTATTTTACAGTTGAGAAAAATGAAGTCACAATGCTTGACTGTGTAGAGCCTGACTCCACAACCTGGATACTTAACTCTCAGTCAGGTCTGGGCCTTTGTGAGGTCCACTGGCAGCTAAAATTTCTCTTAGGATTGTTGAGAGAGGTATTTAGGTATAAAGTGTCAGGTATACATTTTACTCTGCATGGTTCCTCTTTAAACTCAACTTCAGTAGATTGAGGTGGGAGGAAGCAGGGGTGTGGATGATTATTTTTCACATTGTTTTTACAGTGGCTAATTGCCCAAACAAAAGGCTATCTCTGCTTCTTTCTCCACTTTTACCTGAACTGGCAAGATGCACATCTGAAATTTACATTTACCAGCCTTCTCTAATGCTGTGTGGAACTATGTGACTATGTTTTAAGCAATAAGATAAAAATGGAAGAATTACCATAGAATAATCTTATGGTATTGAAATAGGAGAGTTCCCTGATTTCCTCTCACAGGACATGCAGTGGGGGTGTGGCTCGCCTGTTTGGGTTATCCCACAGCTCAAACACCTAGGATGCAGAATGGCAAGTGCAGAGGGCTCTTGGTCCTGCAGTAGTGTCTAGGGGTGGGTGCTGCAACTCTAGTGTTACAAAGCTCTTTCAGCCTTGCCATCTGCAGATGGCTTGAGTGTTAATCAGCTCAGTGGACCCTCTGCTTTATTGTAAGGGCAAAGGGCCAGTGTGGCAGGCTTCTGTGTCCTGAGTTCTTGTCCAGTGTTCCAGAAAAATCAGATCACACACAGGCTCAAAGGATGAGTGTAATGTTTTATTGAGCAGTGGAAGTGGCTCTCAGTGAGATGGATGGGGATGGAGTAGGAAGGTGATTGGAGTCAGGACACCCAGCAGCTGGACTCTTCTCCAGCTGAACTCCCCTCGGTTTCCTCTTCTCTCTTTCCCTGCCACGTCGTTCTGCCATTGCTGGTCTGCTGGTGTTCTCTGGAGCTTAGGGTTTGGGGTTTATATGGGGGATAGGATTAGGGGTGTGGCATGCCAAAAGGCAACTTTTTGGGCACGAACACAGAAATATCTGTTCTCATTTAGAGCTGCAGGTATTCAGGCTTTAGGGTGGGGCCTTTGCGGGGAAACTGCCCTCTTCTACCCAGTCTTTCCCTGTCTCCTGTCTGTATCAGTATTTACAGAAAAGGGAGTTGACACCGCTGGGAGGCACATTCTTCTTTCTCGCTGCCTCTTCATTTCTGTTACATGACATACAAACACGAAGACAGAGCTCTGGTAGTTATATTGGACCATGAAGTGACCTTGAGAATGGAAGCCATCAGCAGAGAGACAGAAGGAGCCTGAGTTCCTAATTATTTTTTTGGAGCATTCATGTAAGCACTGCTACTTACTTTACCTTATTTTAAGCTAGAAGAATAAATCCTGAGAGTTTAAGTAAATGCTATTTTGGTTTGCCTCTTATATGCAACTACAACTAATCCTAATTGATATGAAGATTACCTGGCTTTGCCTCTATTTCATAGACATTTCACTGTGGATTAGCATTTCAACTACAGGGAAGCTGCAAAATTAATCCTATTCACGTTGCTTACTTTTTAATAAAACAGAAGAAAAATTTTAGTCAGAAAAAAGGCTGAATTTATTGATTAAAATAAAATCTGGAGGTTCATTTCTTCTTCTAGCCCAAATTAAAATAACCAGTCATGAACTAATTGGATTTGAATCCTACAAAGAGAAAGAAAGACAGCCCTTTTCATCTTCAGTACTCACACGGTAGTGTTGTAGAAAAGGTCGGGGTTCTTGTCACAAGACCAGGATAAGTTAGGCATGTGGACACATTGTAGGGTGGGCAGGGCAGCATTTATTGGGTGAAAAAAAAGAAGGGAAACAGGAACCCTAAGCAAAGTGAGATAGAGTCTTGCTAGTAGGTTTCTCGCCTCACAGATTGAATCCCAGGTTGCCACACAGGAGCAGAAGAGGCCAAGCTCCTCACCCCTGCAAACAACACAAACTTCCCGAGGCTCCATTCCATCCTCCCAGGGTGTCCTCCCATTGCACAGGAGTATGAGAAGCTCCAGTGACTATTTCCCAATAAAACTTGCAAAAATGATTTTTTTTAAAGACAAAACAAACTTTTGGAGCCTCTCTGGAAATGGTCATAAGGGTAAATAGCAAATGAAGTAACATCTACGAACATTTAGTGAGAAAGATGAGAGTCTGTGGTAGCTGAACAAAGACCACTCTTTTCCTTTCCCCTCCAAGCTAAGCCAGGTGGAGAGTTCTGCAACTGGAGAACACAAGGCCCCCTCTTCCTTTGGCTCCCAGCTAGAGAGCTTCTTCCAGGGAGAAGCAGGAATTTATTACTCAGCCTTCAGCTGCCCGTTGCTAAGCTTAAATCCCAAGTCAGTGTGATCGAGTGGGAGCTCCATTTCTCCACCCAATTTCCACTCATGGAGCTGAGACTCTACTTTGAGTGTGATGTGCTCAGAATACTGCATCCCTGAAAGCCCTCTGCTAGTGAGATACTAGTTTCACACTAAGAGTGACAAGCCTAGAGGACCCCAGAGTATTGAGTCTCTTCCCCTTCCACTTAGCTCTCAGCTTCCTAGAGTGAAGTGTCACTCGGAGAAGAGCTTGCCATTGTCCCCACCTCCATTTCCAGAGCCCTGGCTCAGAGGTTTTGCCTGGGAGAAGAAGCCGGCCATATAACAGATCACACCTAATCTCTTCCCCAAAACTGACTTTATAGGCCATGATATGTGGATAAGTTTAAACCTAAGGCCACTCTGCAGTTAATAGTAATATAAAGTTGGGAGGAGATCCATGGATCTAATGAAGATACAGCATAGACTGTAAACCAGCTATTTTGCAGGAGAAAGCCAGGGAATAGGGCAGCTGGGAGGAACCCTTCCAGGGTTGGACAAATATCAGACTTTTACCTCAGAAACTGTTAGGTCAAGGGAACTGAAATTCGATTAGACTGGTTTGAAGAAGATTTTATCCTCAGGCCATTGTTGAAAACAATAGAACTCTCACTGGACAGGTAACAGCTGGGAAGGTCAGTAGAGATGAACAGCTGGATATGGTCAGGAAAAGAGTAGAAGAGTCCTGCAAGTGCCACTGTTATCTGAGGGTAACTGTGAACATAGACCAAGTTCCATCTCCCTGAGTACAAATATCAGAGGCTGAACACTATGGAGCTGACAGGCTAGATTTAACTAAAACAACCTAGTGAGTCACTCAACAGATAAACAAATAAATAATAATTATAAGCCCCAGAGGCCTGGCAGTGCCCAGAACTGCTACAATATATTATCTAAAGTGTCCAGTTTCTAATAAAAAATTACAAGGCATGAAAAGAAACAAAAAACTATGACACATCTAAATAAAAGAAGACAAGAGAAACTGCCTTTCAGAGTGACCAGATGTTGTAACCGCCCAAGGGGTTCACCTTGCCTGCTGCCTAGACAGAGCTGATTCATCAAGACAGGGGAATCGCAATAGACAAAGAATAGTTCACTCAGAGCCAGCTGTGTGGGAGACCAGAGTTTTATTATTACTCAAATCAGTCTCCCTGAAAACTCAAGGATTAGAGTTTTCAAGGATAATTTTGTGGGTAGGGGCCAGTGAATTGGGAGTGCTGACCGGTTGGCTCTGGGATGAAATCATAGGGAGTCGAAGCTGTTTTCTTCTGCTGAGTTAGTTCCTGGGTGGGGGCCACAGAACTGGTTGGTTGTTATGTAGCCGGTTGTTAGAAATGCATCACACACTGGGGTCTGCTGGGGGGTTTTAGGGGAGGGGCAGTTGGGGAGAGATAGCATGGGGAGAAATGCCAGCTATAGGTGATGGGAAGGAAGGTAGCAAATCACACTACCATGTGTGTACCTATGCAATGATCTTGCATGTTCTTCACATGCACCCCCAAACCTAAAATGAAATTAAAAAAAAAAAAAAGAAATGCAAAAACCTGAAAAGACATCTCCAAAGGCCGATCTTAGGTTCACAATAGTGAAGTTACCTTCACTATTGTAGGAAGTTGCAAATCTTATGACCTCTGGAATTATGGCTGGTAATCTTTAGAATTCCAGCTTCTCTCATCTTAATTTGGTGGCTGCTGGGCTTTCTATTTGTTTTGCAAGAATAGTTTAGCCTTTTGGGAAGGGCTGTTATATAAACTATACACTCAGTTTCTTTCCAAAGCTATCTTAGCCTATTCCCAGGAATGGACAAGAACAGTTTAGAGGTTAGAAGCAAGATGGGGTCAGCTAGGTCTGATATCCTTCACTGTCATAATTTTCTCAGTTATAATTTTTGCAAAGGTGGTTTCAATGTCAGACTAACAGAAAATGATTTTAAAGTAGTTATCACAAATATATTCACAGAACTAAAGGGAAGCATAATTTAGAAAGTAAAGGAAGACATGATGACAATATATCAAATAGAGAATACCACTAAAGACATACACGTTACTAGAAATAACCAAATGAAACTTCTGAGGTTGAAAAGTTCAATAATTCCAATAAAATTAACTAGTTGGGCTCAACAGTAGATTTTATCTGGCAGACAAAGTACTGGTAAAGGAAATTAAGAAATTATAAAAGAAATCATAAATGTATATTTTTCTTCTTTCTTCTGCTAATAGATTTAAAAAGCAATTGTATAAAATAATATGTATCAGCTGGGTGAGGTGGCTCATACCTGTAATCCTAGCATTTTGGGAGGCCAAGGTGGGTAGATCACCTGAGGTCAGGAGTTCAAGACCATCCTGGCCAACACGGTGAAACTCTGGCTCCACTAAAAATAAGAAAAAATTAACTGGGTGTTGTGGTGCATGCCTGTAGTCCCAGGTACTCAGGAGGCTGAGATAGGAGAATTGCTTGAACCTGGGAAGCGGAGGTTGCAATGAGCCAAGATTTTGCTACTGAACTCCAACTTGGGTGACACAGCAGGACTCTATCTCAAAAAATAAAAAATAAAATAAAATAATAATAATCTAATGTATTGTGGAGACTATAACAAGCATATAGAAATGTAATGCATGTAATATATTTGCCAATAAGAGAACAAAGAAGGTGGGTGGGAGCAAAGCCATATTGCCTAAGGAAATAATCATAGACAGTAAATTAGTAACTATAATAATATATTGTCGGGTTTTTAACATTATTAGAGCTGTATGACAACAGCACAAACGAGGAAAAGGGAATAGAGAACTAACAGAAGTAACATTTCTTTACGTTACTAGAACTAAGCTAATATAAATCTGAAGCTGATTCCAATAAGTTCAGATTCCTGTAGTAAACCTTAGAGCAACCACTTGAAAAAACAGCCTCAAAATATATCGTGGAAAAAAATAATGGAATTAAAATGCTACATTAGAAAACATTCACTCCGTGCAAAAGAGAGCAGTACAGGAGGAATGGAGGAACAAAAAAGACAAAAGACATGGAAAACAAAGAGTAAAATGGCAGGCATATCTAAATATATATTTTAAAAAGTGAATGGATAAATAGCCCAATCAAAAGGTAGTTATTTTCAGACTAGATAAAAAGCGTAATCCAAAGCATGTCTTATGTAGATGACATATAATAGATGATAGTCTACTATATGTCA
Organism: Cheracebus regulus; assembly: GCA_963574635.1. Classification (NCBI taxonomy): domain Eukaryota; kingdom Metazoa; phylum Chordata; class Mammalia; order Primates; family Pitheciidae; genus Cheracebus; species Cheracebus regulus. Next base: position 9,751 of record CAUYQU010010353.1, on the reverse strand, counting down.
TGTATTATGTGTCATCTACATAAGACACACTAGTCATATCTAGTAGATGACTGTATGTCGTATACATAAGACACACTTTGGATTCAAAGACACAAAAAGATTAAAAGTAAAAGAAAGGGAAAAGACATATTACGCAAGCAGCAATCTCAAGAAAGCTTGAGTGGCTCTATTAATGTCAAACCAAATATATTTTAGAATACAAAAATCACTAAAGATAAAGAGAGACATTTGATAATGATGAAAGGAACAATTCATGAGGAAAATATAACAATGATAAACATGTATGTACCTAATAACAGAGCACAAAAATACATGAAAAAACTGACAGAAATGAAGGGAAAAGGAAAAAGTTCAACAATAAGAGTTGGAAACATCAACACCCCACTTTCAATAATGGGTAAAGCTAGACATAAAGTTAACAAAGAAATAAAAGGAAACTCTAACTAACTATACCTCGCAGACATCTACGGAGTATTTTACAAAACAACACAATATGAATTTTTCTCAAGGGCACATGGAACATTCTCCAGGATCAATCACACTAAAACCATGAAACAAAGTTTCGGTAAATTTAAAAGAATGTAAATAATGCAAAGCATGTTCTTTTGCCACAAAATAAAATACAATTAGATATTAATAATGGAAAATTTGGGGAAACTCACAAATATGTGGAAATTGAACAACACACTCTGAAATAATCAATAGGATAAGAAATAAATTAAAAGAGAAACAGAAGATACTTTGAGATGTATGAAAATGAAGACATAACATATGAAAGCTTACAGGATGCAGCTAAGGCAATGCATCAATAGCCTAATTTTGCACCTTAAGACACTGAAAAAGTAACAGCAGACTAAACCTAAAACAAGCAGAATGAAGAAAATAATAAGAATTAAAGTAGAAATTAATTATACAGAATAGAAAAAAAAAATAGATAAAATCAGTAAAACCGAAAGCTGGTTCTTAGAAAAGATCCATGAAATTGACAAAATTTTACTAGTTTGACTAAAAAGTAAAAGAGAGAAAAGACTCAAATTATTAGAATCAGAAATGAAAGAGAGCACATTACCACTGACCTTATAAAAATAAGAAGGATTATAAAGAAATGCTATGAACAATTGTATGCCAACAAATTAGACAACTTAAATGAAATGAGACTACTCCTAGAAAAACACAAACTACTAAAACTAACTCAATATAAAATAGTTATTCGGAATAAACTTATAATAAGTAAAGAGACTGGATCAGGAATTTTAAAACTATCTATATAAAGCGCCCAAGCCCAGACGGCTTCACTGCTGAATTCTACCAAACATTCAAAAAAAGAATTAATACCAATTTTTCACAAATTCTTGGAAAAATTGAATGAGTAGGAACACTTTTGAACCCTTTCCAAATCATTTTATGTGGCCACTATTACTCTAATACCCAAACCGGAGAAAGGTATTACAAGAAAGGTAAAACTACACGATAACATCTCTTATGAATATGGATGCAAAAATCTTCAATGGCATACTGGCAAAACAAATCCAGCAACATATAAAAAATTTATACTCTATGAATAAGTGGGATTTATTCCAGGAATTTAAAATTGGTTTAACACCTGAAAATTAATTAACATAATAAGTCATATCAATAGAACAAAAAACTCACATGGTCATTTCAATAGGCACAGAAAAAGCATTTGACAAAATCCAACACCTTTTAATAATTAAAAAAGACACTCAGAAAACTAGCAATAGAAGGAAACTTTCTCACCTTGATAAAGACAAGCCATAAAATAGGACAAAATACTTGCAAATCATATATCTGATAAGGGACTTCTATCCAGGATATATAAAGAAATCCTCCTTAAAAACTCCTATAATAAAAAGACAACCAAATTTTAAAATGGGCAAAGGATCTGGATAAGCATTTCTCCAAAAAAGATATACAAATGGCGAATAAGCATATGAAAAGACGCTTGACATCATCAGTCATCAGCAACCACTATGATAGCAAGAATAAAAACTAACAAGAAATGTTGGTGAGGACGTGGAAAACTCAGAACTTTCACATAGTCATGGTGGGAATGTAAAATGGTACAGCCACTGTGGAGAAGAATCTGGTAGTTCCTCAAATGATTAAACCTTGAGTTACTATGTAGCATAGCAATTTCACTTCTAGGTATGCACCCAAGAGAAGTGAAAACATATGTCCATACAAAAACTTGTACAGAAGTGTTAATAGTAGCATCTTTCAGAATAGCCAAAAGGTGGAAACAACCCAAATGTTCATCAGTCAACAAATGGATACGCAAAAGTGGTGTCCATACAAGGAATATTATTTAACAAGATGAAGTGCTGATATGTGCTATAACGTGGAAAAACCTCAAAAACGTTATGGTAACTAAAAGAAATCAGTGACAAAAGACCACCAGTTATATGACTTCATTTAGTTATAAGTCCAGAAGGAGGAAATCTATAGAGACAGAGTATATTAATGGTTGCTTACGGCCAGTGGCAGTGGAAGAGATGGGGGAATTGTGGAGTGATAGTCAAAAAGTAGGAGATTTCATTTTAAGGTGGTGAAAATGCTCTAAAATTGACCATTATGATAATTGTATTGTACTAGAAACCATTGAGATGTACACTGTAAATGAAATTTTATAGACTGAATTATATTTCAATAAAGCTATTAAAAAGTTTTAAAATTATTTGTCTAATTTTATGTTTCTTTTCTAAATATATATAGATAGATATATCTCTTTATATTTTCTGACAAATAATATAGCCAACTATCACTTATCCTTGTGTAATATAATATTTACATGAGGAAACGTTTACTTGAAGCAGATTATTTCCTACCACAAATGCCAATTCTGTTAAATTCCTAAACGATATTCAGTTTTCACTGTTACACTTCCTCCTTTTGACTTGGATACAAGAATCTTAGGCTAAATGAATGTAATGTTCAAATGTAGTGAATCACTCAGTAAGTCTCTAGTGTTGCAACCAGCCATAGTAAGCAACCATTAAATAACAGCTATCATCATCAACAGGACCAGCATTGTCATCATCTCCACAATCACCCCAAGTTTTTCACATCTAATCTATGCCCTTCTTCTGCTTGGTTTCTGGTATTTCGACCTAAATTGACTTGTAGTTGTTCCATAGTGTGTGTAATATGTGTACATATTCATATGCATGTGTGCCTGTGTTTTTATTTATGTGTTTGTGTGTGAATTGAAAACTTTCCAAATTCCTTAAAGAAGTAGTTGAATCATAATTAAATAACCTGATTGAGGAATACTACAGAAACCTGTTACTGACTCAAAAAAGGTTTTTCTTTTGGGGAACAAGTAGTGTTTGGTTACATGAGTAAGTTCTTTAGTGATGATTTGTGAGATTTTGGTGCCCTCATCACCCGAGCAGTATACACTGCCCCATTCGTAGTCTTTCCTTTACCCCTTCCAACCCTTTCCTCCTGCCCCCGCAAGCCCATTGTGTCATTCTTACATCTTCGCATCCTCATAGCTTAGTTCCCACTTATGAGTGAGAACATGTGATGTTTGGTTTTCCATTCCTGAGTTACTTCATTCTGTGAATGACATTAATTCATTCCTTTCATGGCTGAGCAGTATTCCATCATATATATATCATATATATATATATATATACACACACACATATCACAGTTTCTTTAACGGGCATTTGGGTTGGTTCCATGACTATAAAAATTTTTTAATTTTACAAAGAAGCTCGATTGTGTTCTCACGTTTTTTTTTTTTTTTTAGCTGTCAAGTGTAATCGCTTTCTGCTTCATTTATTTTCAGATATTTGGTAGGTGTCTCTGCTAAGCCTTGCAATAAGTTGCAGCTCCCTGTTAGAGGAGAAAGGTAAAGAATGTGTTTTTCTCCTACTAGATTTGTAACATGTAAGTTAGGAGTGTCTGTTCAAAAATATGGCACAGATGAATTTGCTTATGGTTTACTTAAAACAAAAGATTTTTTTTTAAAGCCACTAGTTAAGGAAAGCTTAGAATTTCTCAGGACAAAAGATAAATGTTGATCCTGTTTAATCTGTCTCACTTGATAATATGCCCTATTTCCCTCCAATCCTTCTGATTCTCCAAAACAGATAAACAAAAAGAAATCTTAGTTGAAAGTTCCCATTAGTTTGGTTAAGCAAGATTTTACTGTGCTTGACTATTATTGTACACCTAACTCAGGCATCTGAATAATTACTTTCTATTCTCATAACCCAATTAATTGTTGACTAGTTTCACATTGAATTAGTCATTAAAGCAAAGCTCATTAAAATGCTGACATGTGTTTAGGTTGCTTTTGAACAGCAGGAAAAATTAAAATTATTCATCTAAATATTCAAAAAAGAAGGTAAGATAAAAAGACATAAGAAGAAATTCAATCAACCATGTGCTAAGATAAATATCTTTTTTTCCTAAAAGATGTAAACTGACATTTTTTAAAGAAAATGGACACAGTGGTTCATTGTTACAGTAGATGCTGTATGTTATTAAGTATAAATAGTGTTCCAAAGAGTAATAGTTGAATACTATTAGTGGTAGTTATAAGTGAAGAGTAATAACAAAGAAGTGCCTAAAATTTAAGTAGTTATTTTTACTTCTTTAAAATTTTTCATAAATATTTCTAGTTATATCATCAATTATTTTTTTCAATTATACTTTAAGTTCTGAGATACATGTGTAGAACATGCAGGTTGGTTATATAGGTATACACGGGCCATAGTGGTTTGCTGCACCCATCAACCCGTCATCTACATTAGGTATTTCTCCTAATGCTATCCCTCTCCCAGCTCCTCACCCCACAACAGGCCCCAGTGTGTGATGTTCCCCTCCCTGTGTCCATGTCTTCTCATTGTTCAACTCCTACTTATGAGTGAGAACATGCAGTGTTTGATTTTCTGTTCTTGTGTCAGTTTGCTGAGAATGATGGTTTCCAGCTTTATCCATGTCCCTGCAAAGGACATGAACTCATCCTTTTTATGGCTGCATAGTATTCCAGGTGTATATGTGGCACATTTCTTTACCCAGTCTATCATTGATGATCATTTGGGTTAGTTCCAAGTCTTCATTATTGTGAAAAGTGCTACAATAAACATACATGTGCATGTGTCTTTATAGTAGAATGATTTACAATACTTTGGGTATATGCCTAGTAATGGGATTACTGGGTCAAATGGCATTTCTTGTTCTAGATCCTTGAGGAACTGCCATACTGTATTCCACAATGGTTGAACTAATTTACATTCTCTCCAATAGTGTAAAAGCATTTCTATTTCTCCACATCCTCTCTAGCATCTGTTGTTTCCTGACTTTTTAATGATTGCCATTCTAACCAGTGTGAGATGATATATCTCACTGTAGTTTTAATTTGCATTTCTCTAATGACCAGTGATCATAATCTTTATTTCATGTTTTTTTTTTTTGGCCACATAAATGTCTTCTTTTGAGAAGTGTCGGTTCATATTGTTTGCCCAATTTTTGATGGGGTTGTTTATTTTTTTCTTGTAAACTTGTTTAAGTTCTTTGTAGTTTCTGGATATTAATCATTTGTCAGATGGATAGACTGCAAAAATTTTCTCCAGTTCTGTAGGTTACCTGTTCAATCTAATGATGGTTTCTTTTGCTGTGTAGAAGCTCTTGAGTTTAATTAGGACCCATTTGTCAATTTTGGCTTTTATTGCCATTGCTTTTGCTATTTTAGTCATGAAGTCTTTGCCCATGCCTATGTCCTGAATGGTATCGCCTAGGTTTCCTTCTAGAGTTTTTATGGTTTTAGGTCTTACATTTAAGTCTTTAATCCATCTTGAGTTAATTTGTTTGTATAATTACAAAAAATTAATTATACTGAAAAAATTATACTGAAAAAAATTAATTAAACTGAAACTGGAAGGAGTCTGGTTTCAGTTTTCTGCATATGGCTAGCCAGTTTTCCCAACACTGTTTATTAAATAGGGAATCCTTTCCCCATTGCTTGTTTTTGTCAGGTTTATCAAAGATCAGATCATTGTATATGTGTGATGTTATTTCTGAGGCCTCTGTTCTGTTCTATTGGTCTATATACCTGTTTTGGTACCAGTACCATACTGTTTTGGTTACTGTAGCTTATTAGTATAGTTTGAAGTCAGGTAGCATGAAGGCTCCAGATTTGTTCTTTTTGCTTATGATTGTCTTGGCCATATGGGCTCTTTTTTGGTTCCATATGAAATTTAAAGTAGTTTTTTCTAATTTTGTGAAGAAAGTCAATGTTATACCCTCAATTCTAAGAAGCGATTAAAAATGACATTATTATACATTATTTAGATTCCTTACTGAGATATGGAACTAGAAGTTATGCACTTTTATTCAACCTGAATAGTTACATCCTAAACTCTAGACCATCAAGATATTCTCTTGTTATGATTTGGCTGTGGATTTGCTGCTTTTTCTTGAACAAATCAATTAAATGTTTGTAATTTGGATTTGTCTCTAAAGGACTGAGAATAGAAAAGTTGAACATTCTCTCCAGATTGATTTAAACATTAATGGAAACTTTAAATAATTTTATTTATAATTGACACAATGTGCATATTAGTGGAGTATAGTGTGATGTTTCAGTACATGTATATATTGTATAACGATCAAATCAAGATAGTTACCATATTAATCACTTTTAACATTTATCTTTTCTTTGTGGAACACCAGAACCTATTCCTCCATTCTAACTATAACTTTGCACCCATTGACCAATCTCTTCCCATCCCCTCCTCCTTATCTTCCTCAGCCTTTGATAATAAATACTCTGCTGTCTAATTCTATGAGATCAACTTTTTAAAATTCCATATATGAGTGAGCATATGTGGTGTTTGTCTTTCTGTGCCTGGCTTATTTCACTTAATGTGATATCCTCCAGGTTCATTCATGTTGCTCTAAGTGACAGGATTTCATTCTGTTTTATGGCTGAATAGTATTCCATTGTGTTTGTATATACATCACATTTTCTTTATTCATTCATTTGTACATGTGTGTTTACATTGATTTCACATCTTGGCTATTGTGAATAATGCTGCAATAAACATTAGGGTGCAGATATTTCTTCAGCATAGTGGTTTCATTTGTTTTGGATATGCAACAAGTAATGGGACTGCTGGATCATATATTAGTTCTATCGCTATTTTTTGCAGAGCCTCCATACTGTTTTCCATAATGGCTGTACTAATTTACATTCTCACTAACAGTGCATAAAAGTTCCCCTTTCTCTGGATTCTCTTTTTTTAAGATAATAGCCATTTTAACTGGGGTGAGATGATTGATATATCATTGTGGTTTTGATTTGCATTTCTCCAGTGAATAATGGTGCTGAGCACTTTTTCACATATCTGTTAGCTACTTGTATGTCTTCTTTTGAGAAATGTCTATCAAGCCTTTTGTCCATTTTTTAATCAGATTTTTTTTTTTTTTGCTTTAAGTTGTTTGACTTCCATTGTGATGGTTAATATTAAGTGCCAACTTGATTGGATTGGATGCAAAGTGTTGTTTCTGGGGGAAACAATAGTACACAAAGTATTGTTTCTGTGAGGGTGTTGCCAGAGGAGATTAATATTTGAGTCTGTGGACTACCAGAGGGAGCCCACCTATGTGGGTGGACACCATCTAACCAGCAGTGTGGCTAGAGAAACCAGGTGGAAGAAGGTATAATAAGCTGGCTTGCTGAATCTTCCAGTTTTTATCTTTCTCTCATGCTGGATGCTTCCTGCCCTTGGATATCAGACTGCAGGTTCTTTGGCCTTTAGAACCTTGGACTTACATTAGTTGCTCAGCAGTGTCGGCTTCTCTACTTTTGAGACCTGGGGGCTCAGACTGAGCCACTACTGACTTCCTTGCTCCTCAGCTTGCAGACAGCCTATTGTGGGGCTTCATCTTGTGATCGTGTGAGTCAATTCTCCTTAATAAACTTCCTTTTATATATGCATATTTCTTATTAGTTCTGTCCCTCTGGAGAACCCTGACTAATACACAGGATATTTACCTGTTGCCAAACGTGAATTTTACAGATACTTTCTCCCATTCTGTAAGTTGTCTCCTCACTATATTGATGGTCTCCTTAGCTGCACAGAGGCTATTTAGTTTGATGCAATCCCATTTGTCTATTTTTGCTTTTGTTTCTTATGCTTTTGAGGGCTTATTAAAAACAATCTGCCCAGTCCAGTTTCATAAAGCCTTTTCTCTGTTTTCTTCTAGTAGTTTCATAGCTTCAGGCCTTACATTTAAGTATTTAATAGATTTAGATTTTATTTTTATGTATGGTGAGAGATAGGGGTCTAAATAAATGTTCTCTTAAATATATAAATATATATATACATATAAATATATAAAATCCATATTTATATATGTAAATATACAAAATACTATTTATACGTTAATATATATTTGTGCTATATGCCATATATGTAATAAATATATAAATACATGAATGTGCTCTAATTCCTGAACATTTATATATTTATAGATATATATATGTGTGTGTATATTTACACACATACACACACATACACAATGGATTATTATTCAGCCTTAAAAGTTAAAGAACAGATAAACATGGAGGATGTTATGCTAAGTGAAATAAACCAGTCACAAAAGGACAAACACTGTACGATTTCACTTGTATAAGAAAGACAGAGAGTAAACTGGTGGTTATTAGGGGCACCATCCAATCAGCTGTGCAGCTAGAAAAGGCAGGTGGAAGGTGTAATAAGCTGGCTTGCTGAGTCTCCTGGTTTTCATCTTTCTCCCATGTTGGATGTCTCTTGCCCTTGGATCAGATTGCAGGTTCTTCGGCCTTTAGATTCTTGAACTAAAGAATCCTTTGGATTCCCTTTAGGGGGAGATAGGAATGGAGAGTTGGTATTTAATGGGTACAGAGTTTCAGCTGGTAAAGAGGAAAACTTTCTTGAGTTGGATGGTGGTGACGGATGCACAACAATGTGAATGTATTTAATACCACTGATCTCTACATTTAAAATGGCTAAAATGGTAAATTCTATGTTATATGTATTTCACCACAATTTTCAAAAGAACAACAATAACTAACATTTATTGAACGTTTGAAATGTGACAGATGCCCTTTTAAGTTTTTTCAAAATATAATCTCATTAAATTCTCATAGCAAACCTGTGAATAATTATCATTATTCCTCTTTCCCAAGTGAATAAACTGTGCAGATAGAGGTGTTGAGGGACAATTTTCTTTTTTTTTTTCTTTTTTTTCTTTTTTAAAGAGAGAAAAGGAGAAAGAAAGAGCAAAAGAAAGAAAAAAAATAATGAAAGCTAGAAAGAGGACGAGAAAGAGGGAGAGAACGGGATTCTTGTTTTACTGCCTAGGCTAGAATGCAGTCTAAAAATGGGTATTAAAAACCTCTTTTATGCCAATAATTGTGCTCAACAATGGAGACAGGAAGGAACAGGGGATGAAAATAACAAATAAGCAGCCAACCAATATTTTATTTCAACCTGTGAAATTCTATGCAATTGCTGAGGAGTGATGTACTTCCAATTATGTGGTCACTTTTAAAATAGGTGTAATGTGATACTGAGAAAAATGTATGTTTTGTGATTTGGGGAGGAGAGTTCTGTAAATATTTGTTAAGTTTACTTGTTCCAGGTCTGAGTTCAAGTCCTGGATATCCTTGTTAATTTTCTATCTCGTTGATCTGTCTAATATTGACAGTGTAATGTTAAAGTCTCCCACTATT